>PVJH01005631.1:0-109934 GCA_004026705.1 Nesogale talazaci
GAAACATCCTATTTCTACTTAGGCCCCTGGTATCAGCTTCCCATATTTCCCCTCCCTGCCTACTCCTCCTCCCCCACGAACCCTTAATAATCTACAGATTGTCATTATTTTGCATATCATGCACTCTTCCTAACACAGACAGGCTGGTGGTTTCTAACTGCAGACCTAGCAGTTAGCAGCCCACCTGATAATCACTAAGGCTCATAGAGAGTGTCCCTAAAAGTCAGGTCTGGGGCTGAGCCCTGGTGGCGTAGTGGTTGTGCATGGGACTGCGGCCCACTGAGACGGAGGTTCAATTCCAGCAATGGGACTGGGCCTCCTACTCCCACCACCGGAAAGCAGTGATGCCCAATAAAAAAAAAAAGTCAGGTCTGATTTATGGTAATCATATGTACAATCAAATGGAACTTCCTGGGCCCGACATCCTCCTAGTTACCAGTGTGCTCCAGTCTATAATTGCAGTATTGTGTGACTTCAACTCATGGAGAATTCACCCTGGACCTGATGGGACTTCTACTTTATCAAGCATGATGTCCTCCTTCAATGACTGGTCCTGCCTACTAACATAGTCAAAGCAAATGAGTCAGACAATGTCTGATGGTCCATAACATTTTTCATAGTCTATTTTTTAAACAGATCATCATGCATGCCTTTCTTCCCAATCTACCTGAAATTTAGAAGCATTACAGAAATCTACCCACCATGGTGACATCACCTACATTTGAAATACTGTTGGCATCACAGCAAAATGAAAACGTACACCCTTCAGTTATTCAATAAATTGACAGAGATGTAGTAGAGAGGTCTTACATAATCCCCAGAGAAGGTTATCCTTCATACCCTGAAGAGGGTATCATGCAGGGTAAAGGAGAAGAATCTCAAGAAGATGGCCTGATGCAGTGGCTGCGACATTTTAAGTATGAATGTGGGGAAGGGGCAGGATCAGGCAGGGTTCCTATTATACATAGAATCACAATGCCTCTGAATCTAGCTGACTACACTTAACAACGACAATAGTAAACCTTCCCACTAATAAGAATAACAGTCATCTCTACATTTATTTCCAATTTTATGTATCCGTTTCTTTTTATAGCTACTCGAGTAACTTCAAAATCATGTACTAAAAAGAAAATGAACCAGTACAAGATAGATGATAAATGATGACCAGTGATAATCCCATGGGGTCACTGTCTTCTGGAAAAGATAAATGTCAGATATGTCACAACTTCCCAATGCAAAATATAAGAGCATGGAATGAAAATGGATGGATAGAGGAAAAAGTGATCATTGTGTAGCCCTTAAACATATCAGATGTTAAAATCCTGATTCCTCATTCATTACCTAGAGAGATACTGCCATAAGTTTGAGCCACATATATAGATTGTAAGAGTGCTGTAGTTACTATTCAATAAATTTAATTTTCTTCATTGAGATCTCATATATCTTTTATAGGATGAATTATAAACACTAATTTTGCAGTTATTATGAGACATATTGCCATTCATAATCATTTTACTACTTTTCCCTTGTACTTAGCATTGGATCTTTATCGTTTCATTCTAAATGGTCTTTAGCATTTAGAAATTGTTGAAATTGAGCTCTTTAGCATAAATGTGCTTTATTGTCTTTCTTTCCCTTCTTCTAAAAAGTAACTTCTTAACTTCTCATCTGTGTAATTTATTGATGTAACCTCAAAATAAAGTAAGGCATTACCCATAGAAGATAAAGAATATATATTTATTGACTTAATAACTTTGTATTGGCCTATGTACAGATAATAAGAAGCAGTCACTTGAATAGGACAAATGCATACCCATGATTTAAATAAGAACACGTGTTTATAAAGATGGCATTGAATTTATTTAACCTGTAAATTAAGACAGGTTCTGAGAAGCTGAACCGTATGAAAAACATCACAGCCATCAGAATTAGAAGATTTATTAACAATCTATCACAGTCAGAGAACATACTTTTGGCTGCTAAAAACTAAGAGGACTTGAAGCACTTACTGATAAAAACCCAAACAACCACCTTTGATATAAGTTATAACAGAAAGAAAAGAAAAATCTTCAAAACTAGGGCAATGAGCCATTCCATGATCAGCAGAGAAAAGTTTTCATGATTTCACTTCACAGTGAAGCAGTCAACAATCAATCAATATATTTCACAAATCTATTGCACAAGATCTCCTAAAAGTGTTAAAGAGCAAAGAATTCACTTTGAAGAAAAAGTGTGTGTCTGGCATTGGCATTTTCAATTCTCTCCTATGTATGCAACCTGGAGAAGGAATAAGGAAGACAGGGAATCAACTGGTGCATTTGAATCATGATATTCATGAAGAATATAAGAAAGTACCATGGACCGCCAGAAGAATGAACATATCTGTGGAAGAAGTAGAGCCAGAATACTCATTACTCGAAGGATGCCACAACTTTATCTCACATATTTTGAAATGCTATGGGGAGGAATCAGTACTTTGAGGAGACCACCATGCTTGATAATATAGAGAGTCATTGAAAGAGATGAAGACTCCCAAGTAAATAGACCAGGAGAGAGACTACAACAATAACCTCAGACATAGCAAGGATTATACAGATAGCACAAGACTGAGCAACATTTTCTCTTGTTTTGCTATGACTTGAAACCCACTTGACTGCACCTAACAACAATTTATCTCTGTGTTATGCCTTGCTATAGTTAATGGTAAAACATTCTGCTTCATAAATTTGGGGGACACTTTTTTTTTTTTTTTTTTAGGCATCACTGCCCTCAGGTGGTGGGAGTAGGAGGCTCAGCCTTTGCTCCTGGGAGCCGGAATTGAACCTCCATCCCAGTGGGCTGCAGTCCCGCGCACAACCACTACGCCACCGGGGCTCAGCCCTTGGGGGACACTTTTATCATGGAAATTCTATAAGGGAAACTCTAGAGAAACAAAGATAATAGAAAACACTGAATGCTGAATGGTTTGAACATTAAAAGTAATTATGGAAGGAAAACAGGCATATAAAGTATGACTGTTTACAAGTCGGTGCTTTTATATAGAGTCTCTGATATAAGGAAAACTAATATGGAAAGGATATGGTTAAAATCTTTAATATTCTGTCCTACTAACTATAGCAACAAAGACAATATTTTCTTAGGCAAATCTCCACAAAACGAGTCTTAAACAGTTTTGATGGGAAATTTGAAACTCTACAAATACTAATATAGGCAGTCCTAATTACCATTCAAGTTTCATTTCTAAATCTGCCTTTAAATCATATTTGTATGCAATTCATGGCAATGAGGTATAGTTTGAATGTAATGCAATTAGATAAATGTTTGTCTTAGTATATAGTATACTATAGTATACTAAGCTTAAAAGACATTAAAGAAAAAAATTTAAAATAAATAAATAAAAGACATTAAAGAATTATTCCCAGAGACAATAAAGTATCTTTAACCTAATACAGTGATAACATGATTCAGTGAGTGTTACAGGTACCACCTCTATCATAGTTTTTTTTAATATAATAAGCGTAAGAGGTTGGTTAGGAACTACAGGTTATACAGAAGTTGAACATTTGTAATCCAGTGATTGATCATGCTTAAAAAACGAAAAACAGTGAAATGGTTGGGCAAGGCCAAACACAGAGAACTGATGAGTGAGCAGGCGGAGAAAGGCCTGCCTTCAGAAACAGCAGGCTGAACACAAAGCAAGGCTGGTGGTCAAGATAATACACAAACACTCACAAGGGGCAATAGGCCAAATAAAAGTTCAAGTATCACTGTCCATTCTCTTACTCAAAATCTTAACTAAAATACAAAAAGGTATGAATGCCATCAAAAAGTTAAAATAGACATTCACTGGTTTAAGGGAAAATGCTTAGGGGATCTGAAATCTGTTACTACTTTCAACGGTTTTCAAATCTTTAATATTTTTCCTCAGTATCAATTTGTCTTACATAGGAATTAAATATAAAACATATTTTCATAATTGTTAAAAAAACTGTAAACTAGCTAAGATACACTTCAGGAAAATAATTTGCTAATGGGCATATAAACCAAGCACATAATGCCATAAGTATCTTATAAATATTATTTAATATTACCTCTAAAATAAAAGCATTAGAATATTTCTGAAAATATAATTTTAGATTAAATTGATTCTATAAATGATATATAAGAGTTATAGGATAACTTTTAGTTTTAAGTATTACTATTAGTAAACCCTCAAATCACAGTCATGGTTCATACCAGAAAAGGCAATAGAATAACACACAAATATCACTCTTGTGGCTTAATACATGAAAGCTAGTATATCTATATTTTTAATTACCAACAACCTGCTCAATTAAAATAAAGAAACAATAAACAACTAAAGAGTATAGATTATAAACTACTCTGTTGATAAAAGATCATATGCAATGTAAGATAAACTCTAAATCATCCCACTGGATAAAAAAAGAATAGTTTTGTGTTTTCTGGTGAAAACCGGAACACTGTAGCACAGCAGTCACAGCTGCTCTCAAGGACTGTGGCTGTGGATTACACACTCACACACAGACATATAGGGAGAGAATGCTGGCCATATATATATATATATATATATATATATATACATACACACACACACATATATACATATACACACATAAATATCACTTGACAATTTCAAATAAAATGATATAGGTGGTTTGTTTTGTTTCAATTTTAGTAACGAGGGCAATGTATGCATGATAGTTGGAAAGAGATGCAAGCAAGACTAGATTTTCAAATTAGAACACTAATTAAGGATTTCCGTTTTCTTAATGAGTAATTCTTTTTAAAAAAGTCACTTTACTGGGGGCTTTTACAACTCTTATTACAATCCATCCATTCATCCACGCGTTGTGTCAAGCACATTTGGACTTTGTTGTCCTCATCATTCTCAAAACGCTTGCTTTCTACTTGAGCCCTTGATATCTGCTGCTCATTGTTCCCCTTCCCTTCTTGTTACCCCCTCCCTCTTAAACCCTTGATGATTTATAAATTATGATTTTGTCATATCTTATACTGCACGATGTCTCACTTCTCTCGCTCTTTCTGTTGTCTGTGTCCCAGAAAGGAGGTTATACTTCTTTTTTTCAACCATAAACCTTAGTAAACTTTACTGGCAACACTGCATTGACGCACTCTTGTTGGCATACTCTATTGACTCAAGGCTTGTAGGGTCTGAGCCGAGGTGGACTTCTAACACAAAGCCTCAGAACCTGCAACAGACAAGGACCTCTAGCACTTACGATCTGAATGGCTGAGGCACATCTCTCTGACTCACACATTTTAAAACTGGCTTTCACAGGCCTTTAGTTGGTACATGGGTATGTTTAAATTTTCTTTCTTTAACTAAATGGAAAATTACTTGAGATCTCAGCACATGTTTTGCTTTATATCTATTTCTCCACCTTCCGTATTAATGCTACTGAATATAGACTTTAAAGAAGCTGAACTTTAATAAGAAAAACATCTGCACACTGTTACAAGCACTTAAGTACCTGTGCAATTTAGGATTGCTGCAAATTAAAAGTTCATTAGTACGCTTAATCTTTTGAAAGCTTTTGAATTGAAGAAGGGAATATACATATGTCTAAAGTACACAAAGGAATTTAAAATATACAAAGAATCTACTGTCTATTTCAAGAATGTCTCCAAAATTATTTTTATAATACTTTTTATTGTAACTCAATAACTGAATCATTAAAAAGTTTTCTATCAAGAATTGTAGTTTATTGTCGCTGGCTTAAAGGAGCCCTGACAGCAGGCAGAGTGGTTTCCTGAGTGGGTGACCTCGGCGGCAGGTCCCAGGAGAAAGCTGCAGCTGCCAGACGATTTACAAACTCTAGTCCTGAAGCTTGGTGGTGCAGTTTCACTTTATCCTGTTTTGTTGCCATGAGATATAATCTACTCCAGGGCAGGAGATTTTATAGATCGATTACGCGACAGGCATTCAAGCAGAACAAAGTTCAAACCAGAAAAGGTGGGAAGCAGCATTACAGTCTGTCATCTTATTTATACCTACTGTTTGCCTAACAATGAAGCCAAGAAAATGGCCTACTGAAGAAGAGTCTGGCAACAGGATTATAGAAAAAGACTCTTTCAAAGCCTTCAATGTCCAGATGACACAACTTTGATTGATAGAAAATAGGGTTACCTCAAGCACTAATTAAGATTTAAAAAAAATACTTGTCTCCAATCTGGATTACACCTGAATTTTTTAAAAGAAGAACGAAAACTATCATTAGTAAGCCACTGAAAATCATTTGAAATTGAGAAAACTTGAAATTATCAAGGGTTCAATTGCACATAGATCAATAATCAACAGCTGTATAAGCAACATTGAAGAAATGCAAAACTTAGCACAGTGAGCAAGTGTGTTAAAAAAGACTTCAGCAGAGTTTTAAAGAGCAAAGCTGTCACTGTGAAGATCATGATATCCTTTGCCCACAGTCTTTTGACTTACCTCATGTGCCTTTATAAATTGTACAGCGGAAAAGAAGACCGAAGAACTGATGAATGAGAATTGGCAAATAATAGACTATGATATATCAAAAAGAAGAAAGAAAGCAGTCTTAGAAGAAATACAACCAGAATGTTCCTCAGATGCAAGAACACACAGACTTCAATTCACTTATTTTAGACACATTAACAGGAAAGTCCAGTGAGTAGGAAAAGGTCGCATATAGGGTAAAGTCAAGAGCCAAAAGTAGCTAGTGAGAAAAGAACATTAAAAAATTTCTTAAATCTAGGGAAACCTTCAATATAGACAAATTAGGTTCAACAGTGACCTAACATATCCTGATGTTACAGGAGCGAGCAACATTTTGCTCTGTTCTACGAGAGGGTTTCAAAAAATTCATGGGATAAAGAGATTAAAAGAAAATGGAATTCTTCCACAAAGTTTTTATAATCCCCTGATGTACATACTTATCATTCTATCTTTACCAGGAAAAAAAAAATCACTTGATTATTTGCTTAAGTGCACAAGATAACATATGGCTAGTAGGCCTACCAAAAGAACAAACTCACTGTCCTCAAGGCAATGTTGACTCATAATGACTAGGGTCCCTACTGGTAGTGGTCTGAGCTCATATTTATTGTTCTGTGACTACAGACGGTTTCCAGGTGACAAACATCCAATTGATAGACAGATATTACGTGCTTTGACATTTACAGAGTTGCCTTCACTTTGAAACAACAGAAGCATCCCCTCCTGTTCAGACTAAATCCTTAATCACAATCACCTTCATGCGCTGCATATGCAGCTTTAAAATCATTTTAAAGACTTTGTGTCTTTTTTTTTGTAAACACAAATAAAGCTCACTGATTTTGAGTGAATTGCAACTCCTGACAATTCTATATAACCCAGAGAGGAGCTGCCCCAAAGGCCTCCCAAAGCTGGAGACCTTATTGGCTACAGACTGGCACGTATTTGTCCTGTGAATCGTGCGTTCAAACTGCCAACCTTCTTGATTAGCAGCTCAGTACTGATGCACAGGGCCCCCAGGGTTTCTTCATTGACCATAGGCACCTGTCCCAACATTACTTGTACAGTCCACATAAAAACAGTAAGAAGGGTTCCTAATTCTAATCAGGGACTACCTTTCTTAGACACATTCGAAATCTCAGATAGCTTCCTCTGTGCAATCTTCACAACCACCATGTAAAAGCAAACAAACAAGCAAATAAAACTCAAAGTCATCAACTCAATTTTGACTCACGGTTTCATGAAAGGGCAAGGTAAAAAAATTGTCCCTGTGGGTTTCTGAGACTGTGGTTTTGTTTTGTTTGAGACTATACATTTTTATGGGAGCCAAAAGCTTCATTTTTCTCCTACAGTGTGACAGATGAGTTCAAACTGTTGACCTTATGGTTAGCAAGGAGACCAAGGAAAGTGGTTAACATAGCGACTACAACCATGGCCTCAAAAAAGCCCAATGATTGTGTGGATGGAGGAGGACTGTGCAGTGCTGTACACAGGATCGCTAGGGGATAGAAACAACTCAAGGGCACATGACCAGAACAACAGAGTGTGCCAATGGTGGAAAATTTTCCGTGACATATTAGAAATTGAATTTCTAAAGTATATTAAATGAAAAACTGAATTATCAGTATTCTCAATTCCCCTCCTATCCCCTACAAAGACCTTAGTCATATGAATCTAAATATTCACTTTTTTTATTCTAATTCTTACCTTTATGCTTTAACACATACTCCCATATTTTTTAAAAGTTCTATTTATAACTGAGACTCTGAGAAAAGACCTTAAATTCAAAAATCTGCATACAATGCAGGTTTTATCCATAGTAGACTGACATCATTATCTACTTCAAAAATGTTGCTCACAGAGTTACTATCTGTGATGACTTATAAAAATTTCTTCTCCTTCACAGTGTTTGTCTAGACCAGTGTTTGGCAATGTTTAAGTCAAGTGGGTCATTTTTCTATTGGCTTCCACAAAATATTTGCTGGAGGGTCACATCACTTTTATTTTAGATTATACATTGTCTTAGAATATAGAAAATAAAAACAATGCAGATGTGATAATAAAGTATACCTTAAATATAGAATTGGAAATTTACTATCATCAAATCTGTATTTACAACTTGAAAGAAACCATAAAATGTTAGTAAAAAAGGAAACACCATGTAAATAAAATGAACCCCCATTTAATTAAGAACATTTAATCATTTTAATGGCTTCCTTGATGCTGTTTCATTATCCTGTAAAGTATGAGATATTTGGATGATAATACATTGTTTTTAAAAGAACACATGATTCTGAATTTTTGTTAATTAATCTGTTTTGCGATGAATTGGGAATGCATTTCATTTGGGAAAATACCTATTCACATGAGTAGCTGGACCCAAAAGCTGATAGTAAAGCAGAACCAACTTCCTTTATCACAGAAAACTTGGAAGGAAGTGATGCCCAACATGTAGCTAGCATGCTTAAATGATTTTCATCAGTGCCTTCAAGTTGTCTTCTCAAAGCCTGGAATTTGTCTGTTTCTATTGCTGAGTTTTTGAAGCCTATTAACTCCATTTCCAGATTTTCAGTTTCAAGGAAATTGAAATGTTGCAGGTCCAACACATTGTCCTCCATTTCATCATGTTTTATTATAAAACTGAACAAGGACCATGGGCCTTAAAGTTGTGAAATTGGGTTTCAAATTTGGTTTGAATGGCATCTATGTAAGTTTTAAGCATATCTACTTCTGATTTTGTAATTTCTTTATGAATTTTTACTAAAGGACAATATTTAAATATTTGTTTTACTATCTTACAACAAAAACTTTTTCATTCTTCACAAAGTTTGAGAATTGCCTGTTCCTTGCCCTATAAGAGCAAATTTAAATCATTGAAATGATTAGTAATATCTGCTAAGAATTTTAAGAAGTCAACTTTTATTTTGAGCTAAGGGAAACTTTCACCAATTTCACTCACAAATATTTCAATTGCATCAATGCATTCCACAAAGTAATTTAGAACCTTTCCTCTGTCTAACCAGGTAATTTCAGTAGGAATTAATAAATCATTATATTCACATTCTGTTTCTTCTAAAAATGTCTTAAATTTTCTGTGACTCAAGACAGAACGAGCTCTAATTGTGTTAGTAATTTTAATCACTGCACTCATCACTTCATTTAACTATTTCAAGGAGGCTTTTGCACATAAATTTCTTCATAAATTATACAGTGTAATGAAAGTAATGGTCTTCCAAGTTCCTTCTGCAATAAATTTAAAAAGTCAGCATAGTTTCCTAATAGTGCTGCAGCCACATCAGTTGTGATAGAAAATTTTTCAACAAACCAAAAACATCTCCAGTTTCTAATTTAATGACTTCTTGAACCTTCTTTAAAATGTCAATACCCTTCATAGTATGTAACATTGGTGAAAGTACACACGACTCTTCATGAATAACTAGAGAATCAATAGCTCCAAAACGAGCAACTGTTGCCAGACTTGCAGCGTTATGTATGTCATTTTCATCCACAGATAAGTCCAATGAGATCGATCTCGCTCAAATCAAACTACATATATTACTTTTCATTTGTTCAGCTCGTCTCGAAGAAGACAGACAGGGGCAGGCGGCTCCAGAAGCTGTTTCCCCAAATCGAAAGCACCAGGGTGCAGCGATCGTCCTCTACCGCCGGCCAGCAGCCACTAGTTGGCAAGAATACTTACCGATCGTCGTAATGAAGAATTGTTTACTGGGTCACTAAAATTTTCCCAGTGGGTCACTAGGAGACCCACAGGTGATAGGTTGCCAACTACTGATTTCGCCTATTACAGAATTTATTTCTGATTCTGTATAACTAAAATTGAAAAATTACTGGCAAATTCCCAGCTTTCGCACCTTAATGTATTCTATAATTTCAAGTTTTAGGAGATATTATAAACACAATAGAAACTTTAATGGCTGGTTGTTTGGGTCTTAACTATCTTAAAATATATTTAACACAATTCTTTGTACTATTAGGTCCACAGCTCTAGTTAAATCCCTACAACGTAATAGATTTTAAAAAATTATAAATAATCTAATTTCAGAGTTTGCTTCTTGTATTTACCCTCCCATAATATGTTTGGATTCCACAATGTCACACTTATTTATTATAGATTAATTTCACCCAATTCATATAAATAATGCATATTTGAAATCATTCCTCTTTATAGTGTTTCCTTACAATAGAAATCGATTATGAAATGAAATACAAATTTATATAGATTTTAAATATTTAATTTGTAGTCAATTAAAAAATGCATATCATTATGGATTTTAATACGTGATGTGAATTAGGATGAGCAGAAAGAATAGATGCATTTGAAGTATGGGGATGGCAGAAATATTGAAAACGCCATCAACTGCCAGAAGCATAAATAAATCTGTCTTGGAGAAAATACAGTCAGAGCTTCTGACATGCAAGAATGACAAGGACTCTTGTCACATTCTTACATTATTGAGAGTCCCTGTAGAAAAACTCCTCTATTTTGTGCTTGATAAAATAGAGGGAAATCAAAAGAATACAAGAAAGGCCTCAATGATACAGACTGACATAGTGACTACAGAAATAGGCTTAAACATAAGACAATTATAAAGATGGCGAAGGACTAGACAATATGCAAAGAGTTATTAAGGATAGAAGCCAACATGATGGCACCAGACAACCACAACATCATTTACAGCAAGACAATTTCTGTTTGTGAAACAGAAGTTGATGGCATATGGCTTTGTTTTACCAGTATATTTGTATAAGAAATGTAACATGTACCTCTGATACATTTTATATTTCCAATTCACCCAAAAAAGGTGGGTAGTTTAAACACGGTGTGTAGGTTAAACACCTTGATTAAATTCAACAGTTCTCAACCTGTGGGTCCTGACCCCTTTGGAAGTCAACTGCCCCTTTCAAAGGTGTTGCCTAAGACCATCGGTAAACACATATTTCCAATGGTCTTAGGAACCTAGACATCGCTCCTCTATCCATCTCCATAAGGGCCTGCCCATATGCAGATATGCTGATGTGATGAGACAGAAGCTAACTCAATGGATGTTGGTTTTTTATACATACTGACCCAAAATGTAGCAATGTAGTTTACTGTTGTTATATTTAAGACTGTGACTCATGCTACACTATGCTTCAAGACAAAATTTCATTTATTTGTAATTAGAAATAAATATTGCACAATATATAATTATGTTTTGGCTTTGTGACTAGTCATTATGCTTTAATTATGTTCAAATTTAACAATGAAAACACATCCTGTATATCAGAGATTTACATTGTGATTCCTAACTATCAAAATCACAGTTATGCAGTAGCAACGAAAACAATTTTATGGTTGGATGTCACCACAACAGGAGAAACTGTATTAAAGGGTGGCAGCATTAGGAAGTTTGAGAAGCACTGATTTAACTCTAAACCTACATGCTGATTTTGACAAACACTTTCATGTAGCAGCTTAGAGGCTAAAGAGATGCTTATCTGATCTAAACCTCAAATGCAGGTATGCCAAGTGTTATGAAACACACAATCTGAATGGTCTGTAGCAAATATCTCATGTGAAAGGGATCTTACACGTGTACGAAAATTATTACCTAACCACAACCACCACCAACAACCAAAAAAAACTCCACTCTAAATCATGATAGGGCTTCAGCAAAAGGAGCTCTTATCAGTGCTTGCATGAAGAAGAATGGTGGAGTCTGTGGTTTAAATTGAAGCACTTCAGGCTTGGCTTGGATAAATGACTCAGGAAAAGAATCTTTTCACTTTAGAAATATGCAAACCTTCAGATGAAAGACATTTTTCTATCACTGCATTGTTGCTTCAGGTGATGCATATTTGGAGAGACCAGAATAATGATGTCTTTAGTGTGACATGCAGAATGAATGTCCTGAATGAAGGAGAAATAGAATACAGGGAGAAAGTATACCCATGCCTGCACCCAAGCATGTGCATGCATGTGTTGTGCATATATGTATCTTTATATATATGCATGCACACATATTTTTTATAAACAGTTCATCTAAACAGTTGGCTACTTCACCGGTTTATGTCTTTTATGTCTTTTGCACTTTAGTATCATCCAATAAAATCCTGCATTACATATACTTCCAGAAGCAAATAGTTGTCAACACTTCACATGTACAGAACAATGAAAATATGATTTTAGCACTTTCTATGCCATAGAAATTCTTTCAAATTCACTTAATAAGGGTAGCAATATTTTTTTGCCTTTAAAAAAACAGCAGGTTTGTAACAACCAAGTAGCGACTAATCATGTGCCTGTGGATACATGGATAGATTTGCGTGCATATGTATCTATAGTAAGACATAGGTGACTGTATTACATGTAAGTATTAGAGTATCACTAGGCATATGTAGGGGCCTGGTGGTGTCATGGTTGCCCATTGAGCTGCTAACTACAGAGCACACATCTTTTAGAGAGCAGACAGCCTCATCTTTTTCCAGTGGAGCAACTCATGGTTTTGAACCATTAATCTTAAAGTTAGAATCGCAATACGTAAAAGACTTTGTCATCAGGACGACTTATACCCTATCAGCTGAGTACTAATATTGTTTTCCCTGATCCAAATGATCACATCACCTCAGGTCCAGAGGTGAATCACAAGTGAGCTAATACTCTCGTGCTCTTCTTTCTCCTTGACTCATTTAGACATGGTTGTGAAATCTAATTGTGCCCAATGACAGGAAGTCTTCAAGGTTCATTCAGGGAAAGAGAAATACAGTTGAAGCTTGAGCTACACAGGTTTGAATTAGGTAGGTCTGCCTAAAGGCTGGATACTTTTTAAACTCACTGTGATACAACCACCTAGGAGTGAGCAGTCCATCTCTCCACTGCATCACTGTAAAAAGGGAGCTCCGATGTTCTCATGTGTTTTTCACTGTATCTAGTGCCTGCCCTAGACCTCAAATATTACCATGGGGCCATAGGAGATGCTGGAAATGAACGAAGCAGAGTTACATCACATTGCAAGAAAAAATAGAATTATTAGTTAAGTACCAAAGTTAGGTACAAAAATTATGCTATGTACATAATTATTCATTATGTACAGTGGTTGCCTGCCAGTTCAAGATAAATGCTGTATAAGTTCAGGATTTATGAATGTATTCCAACTGGTTATTTATGTAAGAGCTCTAATAAGAAAGTGTTCCCTCAACCCTGCTACTTATCAACATTCAACACAGCAAACAATGCAGGGCTGATCATTTCAATGTTGATATGCCATGCCCACTTGCAATGTCCTTATTTCATTTTCAGGATTAAGATTAGGTCATATATGTTATAAAAATAAACAATAATTTGCCTGAAGTCATGTATTTCATCTCACTTTTTTCTTAGTAATGGGTCATTGATAGCATAGCAGAAGTAATAACAATATTCAAAAAGAAAAATTAACTAACTCTTAAAGAAAATGTGACTGACCATGTTACTATCTGAAAAGGCACAGCCAAATCGGTACTGTTCAAACCACAGTAAAAACTCAGTTGCCTCCAAATTGATTCTGCATCATGAGGGCATATATTTTCTAGATCTGTGCTTCAAGAGTTTTCCGTAGATATGATTTCATAGAAACAGCCGGACTTTTCTATACAGATAACTGTGGGTAGATAAACTGCCAACTATTTTGTTCATCATTTGTGTATCCCTACATCCAATCACAATTTTCTAATTTGAAATATTTCTTTATATTAGACTTATCACTGCCATTAATCACTAGTATTTTTGTCATTCTGTGGTGGTCTGCATACAGCTATAATGCTAGAAGGTATGTCACAGGTCTTATACACCATCAAGGACACCGACAATGAACAGGCTTCAGTGAAGCTTCCAGATTAAAGTATACCAGGAATCACTTAATATTAAATCATTTTGGGTCACAATTAGCAAATTTGTCACAACAGAAGCATTGTTCTAGATTGTGCTAGCATGCACATGTTTGTACAGCTTCTGTAAAAATAACATGAGTCAATCTGATAGAGCTCTTAAATCATTAAAATATTTTCTGACAAAATACTAAGAGACAACAGTAGATTTTTAGATCAAAACATTCCCTAATGAGCACTTTTCTTCAATCACACGATGCTTTGTTTTTCTTCTCACTGCTTCATGAAAGAGGATTTCATTCGTTTCTTTCCCACATCATCTGCCTAACACTTTTGTGGATTTCTGTGTTCAGTGTTGCTTTGATTTCCTATCACAATGTAATGTGTAAAATGTACCTCATTCTTTCTCATCTTTGGGGGCATTATTCCTTTTCAGTCACTTTACCACATTCCACTCTACCCTCCAATTTAGCATATGTGTAGCTGAACAGGTGCTTTTGTGTGTGACTCTGCAGTAAGCATCCAGAATTTGTTTTCTCTTCAGAAATCAAGAAAGGTATGTCCAACTTGTCTATATTATGGAAAGGGTCTTTCATCTAAAACTATATGCATAAAGGGGGAAAATTAAGATTTTTCCAAATTAAAGCTGCTAGATGCCCTTTCAGCTCTTTTGGGCTACTCCACGGTTCAGTCCTCTGGTGTGTGTGTGTGATGATTCCTTTGTAAATTTCCCCAGAACTTGGAGAGAACAAGTATGTTCTGTGTCTACCCTTTTGTAATGAATAAATCAGACATTATAATGGATGATTAACAATCTCTCATTTTTCACTCAAAGTTATGATCTTGGGAAATCTACTTTTCTTGCCCAGACAGCAGCCTCGCCTGTGTCAGACATGATTTCTTAACTTTACTGAGGGATTTTTTTTTCTATTTTCTCTCATATCTTTTCCCAGTTGTAACTGCAGAATTCCACATTCAGATACTCCAGTTTCCAGTAACAGTCTATCTTAATTTTATCTATCCCAACCTATATTGCCTTGTATTTTACACAGTCCAAGAGGCTTTCAGCCGTAAGATGTCATTGATGCTCACAGTATCCCTGAGTTAAGAAAGAGCATTTTGTTACTGCCATGTTCAATAGAAGAATAGAACAGGCATATGGATGGACTGAACTCCAAAATTGAAAGGGAAATCCGTAGGTTACAAACATCACTGCTTAGGTTTTTTTTTTTTTTTAATCTTGGAATATGTCCAGTTTCCAACAGCAGCCACCTGCCTTTCTCTATGAATAGTGTCTATGCCATGTACAGCCTTGCACATTTATGAAGGACTAACCATATCTAAAGTGGAATGTAGATCGTTTTTGTCTGAATGTTGAATGGCCTAAGTGTTGGTTTACCAAGTATAAACGTATGTGGTGCCTCAAAGTAAGTTTATGGGCTTGCTTAGCTATGTAAATTGGTTCATGGATTAGAGTTCTAATTTACTTACTTGCTTACGTGTTTATCTATTTATTTATGACTAAGGAAGAGATCTAGGTTAAGACTTGATGAGCTCCTAGGGTTACAAGAGGCTGGGCACTGGTCTGGAACTGAGGTAGGTCAGAGGAGGTCACTGAAACAGAAGAGAGGAGATGTCACTGAGAAGGGAACATGGAACCTGGCTTAGAAGGAGGAAACAAAATAAGAGCGTAAGCACCTGTGCTAAGAGTTGAGAAAACAAAAGGGAAACATGTGGCTACTGGACGGCAGCGTGCTTCTGTCAGTGTAGGGTTCTGTCAGTGAAAGGGATGCTCCATCAGCTATGTCCCACCACACTCTGTATCACTTCATCTCCGGTTCGGCTGCTTCAGTATTTGACACATATGTTGTTTGAAAAGGCCCTTCTCCACAAGACTAGCTCCTCTCATGCTTCCAAAACCAAACTCTGGGCCAACTCGTGAAGACCCCATCAGACAGGGTAGGACTCCCCCGGGGGGTTTTCCAGACTGTACCTCCTTCTGGAATAAAAAACCTGGTCTTTCTCCCCATAGACCTGAGTAAAATTTTAGATTCTCTGAAAATTCTTCCCTGAACAGTTCCTCCGTCCTACCACTGTGTATATTCCTAAAATGTAAGAGTTGAAGCTTTTCCCTTCCCCTACTACTAAAGCACTTGCACCCTCTTTTGTCTGATGATCTTGACTTGATTATCTTTGTCTAAAATGTGATCTTCTTGAGGCAGGAGCAAAATCAGAGCTTGTTTTTCCAGGATCCTAGTACAGAGTAGATCCTTAGTAGTAACCTGCTGCAATCAGTCTATATACGGAAAAAGCCCTTAATAAATGGTACCATGTAAATGCACACAATATCAGCACAGCAAAATGACAATATCAATTTAAAGGAAACCATTGACAAATGAGCATTGTCTAAATGTATTTATATGAAAGTTTAGATGTTTCAAAAGATACCTTCATAGACATTCATTTGGAGCATATAGATCCAGTTGGTATGCCTATTATGAGTAATGTATGTGTTCATTGATACAGTGTTTCAACTCTGGGAACCAAATCTCAAATTTACATTAAAATCCTTTTCACCGAATATTGGCAAACCTACTACCGCAGAGAATTGTGAAATACCCTTAACCACAGCGGTTTCCACATGGTCACTAACCAAAGGCAATTAAAATGACCTTAGATTTACCTTTTGGGGATACTTTTATAACATTCATTTAGGTATAGATTCTGATAAACAGAAGAAGCCTTTCCTCTTTACTGACACGATACCTGAGACACAATGCTGACTCAGCATAGCTGGCTTTTTGACCAAAGATTATTTGCAACCAAAATTGCATAGCATCAATGTATTATGAATGGTTTTGTAATTTAAATACTTAAACTTACACTAGAGTCTAAATGTCACTAAATTCAGAGTTTTATTTCACTCTAAGGACTTGCTGATTGTCTACCAAGTCAATATTTACTTAATCCCTAAAGATTGATAAACAATACGATTATAAGTAAAGGTTGATGAAAGAAGATTGAAACTTTCTTCCTTGATTTCTTTCTACTTAGATTAATAACCAGTATCAATGGAGTAGCAGTCAACAAAGCACTGGGCAACCCTGCCACAAAAGATCTCTTTAAGCGGTCAAAAAAAGTGTCACTTTGATGACGAGACTGCACCTGGGTAAAGCCAGGGTAGTTTGAATGAATTCATATGCATAGAAAACTCGAAAATGTTTTAAAAAGACAAAAGAATTGATGCCTTTGAATTGTGGCATGGTGAGGAATATTTCATATGCCATGGGATAGTAGAAAAACAAACAAATCAGCCTTAGAAGGTATGCAACCAGAATCCCTTAGAAAGAAGGACAGACAGACTTCAGCCCACTTACTATACATATATCATCAGGAAACCTCAAGCACTAACTAAGCACATCATTTCTGGTAAAGAAGTCAATCAGGAGAAGAAAAAGGAGGAGGAAGAGGAGGTGGAGGAGGAGGAAAAGGAGGAGGAGGAGGAGGAGGAGGAGGAGGAGAGAGAAAACCTCATGGAGATAGACTGACACAAGAGTCTTAACAGTGGAGTCGACTCTGTCAACAATCGTGAAGGCAGCACAGGGCCGGGCCATGTTCCACTGTGTTACTCAGGAGACTGCCCCCAGTCTGAGCCAACTAAAAGGCAGCCAGTAACAGAGGGGAGTGTTTAAAAGCTTTGCACAGTCAAGAGGGTGCTCAAGTTCTAGTTCAACTACCTATAGAACCAGGAGCATTTAAGAGCCCTAACTTCACATGCCTTTATCCATAAAATTAAGAGAAACCACACCTGTATCACTAGGCGGGTGTTATGTAAAACAACAGTAAGTGATGGAAACTCCCGACACATTGACACGGCAGCTATTATTCCAATAATGATAGTCACTCTTCGTGAAGAGGTTGTAGTCTAATTAAAGAACAATTAATACGAGCGATTTCTTTTATATTCCCACTTTTTAAGTCCATAATTAAAGGACAATTAATACAAGCGATTTCTTTTATATTCCTACCTTGTAAGTCCAGCTAGCATCTAAATTTCAACACATCTAAAGCAGAAGCAATGGTGCTTTCCCCAGAAATAACTCTTCCACAAGACTTGCTTTTTTAAAAACTTTTTTGTGCAATTGTGTTTTTCAGTTCTGTCTACTGGCATCACCATTTCTCTTTCTACTACTCTTTTTTTTCTACCACTCTTAAAAGAATTTGATGAATTCTAAGCTGAAAATCTTTAAAAAGTATATAAAAACACAAAAGGCCTATTGTGGTAGAAAATTTTAGAGAAGACCATGAATATTCAGCACACTAAAAATCACACTATGCAGAAAAACATAAACATGCTTTGATTAAATCAATTTTATCAGTGTAATATCCACCAAGAGTTTTATCAGGATACATATTTTCTCATCAAAATATGACATAAGTTAAACTGCATAAGCATATTGTACTACAGTTCTTCTTGCTATCTTTTAAAGCATGCAACAATTATCACTCAGCATGTTTACTGAGGACACCAGTCCCTGAAGGTCAACCTTCCTCTTAAATCCTCTGACATATAGATATATAGATGTTGATATATGCGTGACCGAGCCTTCACTACCATGTCTACACACAGGTTTATTAAACAACATCAGACCAGTCTTAACATTCCTTCTCAACTCTACTTCTTTTTCACTGAAATGCTCCTTATTTAGAAATACTTAGTGCTGATAAATCTCCCATTAAAATCATTTTTGTGGTATCTGCTAACAACCAAAAGATAGCTTTCAAGTCTTTCTTTCCATCGCCTCTCTGCAACATTTGATATAGTGGAACTTTTTCCCTCTCCAGAATACCCCTATTCTTTTGGTATCATACTCCTATGATCAGTCCATCACTAAAGCTTTGATTCTCATTTCCCTTTAAATTGTGGTATTCTGTTTCTTTTATATCCGTCATCAATTCCTTGAGGTATAGTCTTCTAACCCTATAGCTACAATGGCCCCCATTTGGCTGAACTCTCGCAACTACTTGATTTCCAGACATCAATAAATAGACATTGCTTTCCTCACAGTTGAGGAGATTAAAAGACAGAATTTAGGGTGTCAACTCTAGAGGAAGGCCTTCTCCCTGTTGACTCTTAGGAAATATTTTTGTCGCTCTTCAGCTTCTTGTCTCTGCCTTCTTGGAGAACACACGTAGCATGCCATCCACTTTCCTTCATCTGAGTTTCTTAGTTGCTTTTGCTCAAACTGTTCTTTTCATATATCAAAAAAGATTGATTTGAAATACACCATTACTAATAGTGCACTATTAACATAACAAAGGGTGATCATTTATAACGCAATTTTGGGAGAACACATTTTAACCCACACCACTACTCTCTCACTGCCACAGAGTTGATTCTAATACATAGCGACCCTATAAGAAAAGGTCACATTCCCCTGTGGGTTTCTCAGACTAAAAATTTTTACAAAGTGAAAAGTTTCATCTTTCCCCACTACTTGTGGAGTAGCAGGTGGTTTTGAACCATCCACCTTGCAGTAAGCAGCCCAATGCAAAACCCACTAGCCACCAGGGCTCGAAAGATGTGCAACACTTAAAGCCTTATTCTCTTCATCCATATACTTACTGTCTTAAGAACACAAAAAATTCTTCCACTAAAGCTAATCAGCTCCTCAAATTCTAAATCTATATCCAGTCTTAATCTCTCTTTGGTATGAGCCTCGAGTGAACTACCTACAAGCTGAAAACTCCTATTGAAGCCCTGTCATCTACGGAGCAAAGTCATGCATTTAAGAAACAAGCTAAAGGCCTACCTCTTGCCAATTACTGTGTGACATGTTATGCGTGTAAGAAAGTCCTAACTTTAGAACTACCATCAGTTAAAGAAAAGCCTATTTGGAGAAAATAGAATAAATATTATGACAAAGAGAAGCAGGAAAGGGGTAAGAAAAGGTCCAAAGTTAAAATTCTGATAAGAGGTGAGGCTGTGCCCAGTATAAAGGATGATGGAGGGAAGGGCAGGGATGTTCCTTAAAGCAGAAATACCACTAATAAAACAGTGTTTTGAGATTTATAGATCATTACGAAGTTCTGAAGCCCTAGTGGTGCGTGATTACCTAGTGGCTGTGACCCACAAGGTCAGCAGTTCGAAGGCACCAGGAGAAACTCAGGGCTTTCTACTCCTGTGAATAGCTACCCTCTTGGAAATTCACAGGGGGGCGTTTCTACCCTAAGCTCTAAGAGAAATTTCCATATCGAATTAATGATATATAACACTTTCTTTACTAGGTTAATTATTCTACAAATTGGATTATGCACATTAATCAACTGTAGTGGTTTTTAACTCATCTGATCAGGATATAAGCTGGAATAATCACATGTCTAATGACGACAAGAGGAGATTTAGTTATTAGATTATCACTGGACTCTTTAACATGCTCCAATATCTAGAAGAGACTCACTAAAGGGTTTTCCACAAACACATACTCACAGCAAACCTTTTTTGAGGCCAACCCTTTTCAGTAGCAGGCAGATTCAACTTTTTCCCAACACACAGCTGTTAGCTTTGAACCACACATTTTGCTGGCAGTTTGCAGTGCTGTGTTAGCTGAGCCCACAGAAACACTGGAACTACTTATCATTTAATTTCCTTTTAATGAATCCCTCCAGAAACTTAGTGGAGGACGAAGGTGAGGAGACCAGGCCAAGAAAGGCAGGCCAGTAAAAACACTGCAGTGGGATAGAGAGAGACCATGGTTTTAGATTTAGGGAATAGCAGCAAGAAAGAAAAGAACACGTGGTATAAACCCATACAAGATCAAAACAAAATTGTATACTGGTGGTACAGAGGTGACAGAGATAATGGTCATATTTTCTAAATTAAAGAAAAAATGGCTAGTTAGAACAAACTTCATTCATAGAAATAACAACTTAAGAGCAAGAGCAATCCAGGTTAGAGTACACCATCAAATGATTTCATAATATTAATACAATATACTCATGCATGTGTATAGAGTATAGTATGAATAAAGAAACTACTAAAATTTTGCTAAAATTTTAAAAAATCATCTTTGTGTCAATGTAGAGACTATGGATATAAAATACATTTTCTATAGTATAATAATGCCTCAATGGGCAAAATATCACACCTGAAATTTCAGTCTTAAAAGTTGAAACATTAATTCAGTGAAATAAATAATTAGAAAACCAAATGTACAAAGGTACAAAGGAAGATATTACCACAAAAATGCATATTTCTAATTGGCAAAATTACCTATATTTTCTATATTTAGACTTATTATAAGTAATATGCCCTATTAAGAAAACTGGTCAAAAATTAAAAAAAAAAGAAAACTGGTCTAGCAAATGAAGGTTTTCCATTATAAATAGTAGAAAAACACATCAAAAATAGAAACTTAACACATTCAAAACAAACACCGATGAAATTGCCGGGAAAATCAATAAAAGCACTTTAATAGTGTATCTGTCCAAATGTATGCCAAAAGAAAGACAATTTAAGTAAGATAAATATTTTTGCATGACCTATTGATATCATTTCAAGATCAATTTTTATGGCAAAATATAGGTAGGAAAAATGAAAAATTATACAGGCATGTAGGATGACATATAACAAAGCCTAAAAGACCATAAATATCATGAAAGTTATTTTACAACACCTATGTCAATCTTATTAATGTGATTTAATTTTCAGAGTTATATCTACCTTAAAGTACTAGTTCAATCAGTGTTAAGTTATATCCAAATTCAAAATAACTACCAAAAAATATAATAATGGGTTTTGTAATTGAGGGTGAATTTTACTTATTATTACACTGAGATGATAGCACACAAATGACAGAAAAATTGGATTCAGTTGTGAGATAGGATTGGAAAAAGGAGTAGAAAGGGATCATTTAATCTTTCATTTGATAGAAATATGAGTTCTCTGTCTAGATGTATTTTCCTCCCCACAAGTGCTCCTAATTCAACACGTACATTCAGAGATTAGACGAGTCTAAAGAAAAGAGACCAAGACTGGAATCCTTTCTGAGTACTGTGGCTGACTCTGGGCTACTTAAGAATCCCTGGTAATGCTGTGGGTTAGGGGCTGGCTAGTAACTACTAAGTTGCAAACCCTCCAGCCTTTCAGTGGGAGAAAGTGAAGGCCCCGCACTTTTGAAAAGATTTAAAGTCTCAGGAAGCTCATTTAGAGTCGCTATGCATCAGAACTGACTTTATGTAAGTGGTTTCCGTGGTTTTGGATGGTGTGCAGTGATGAAACCCTTGGTTTCTAATTGAAAGGTCATTAGATCAAACCTGCCTGCTGCCTTCCAAAAGAAAACAATGGCAGTCTGCTGTCTCAAAGAGATATAGCCCACAGGGCAGTTCTTCTCTGCCCTAAGAATCCAATTTGATTGGCCAGCATTGGGTAACATATGCATAATACATGGCTACATGTCTAGAGTTACCAAATCAGAAATTAGAAAACTATAAACAAAACACCATTTCTAATTTCACTGGGCCCAAATTACCCAAATCTCTTTTAATTTTACTTTTTCAGATTTCTTAATGTCAACATTTTTCAAAAGGCAAATTTAAGGTCTCTTTCTTGCAGTAAAAGTAATATTCAATATTAAAGATAATTAAAATGCATCTTATGATCCACTGGTTAAAATTCTAGGATGTTTATAATTAGTTCATATTTGGGGGTGGTTTGATCTATTCCTTTATTGAAGGTAAAGCAGAAATAAACACTTCCACCAACTTTGATTTACTGTACTTTTATAAATACTTATAAAGCATACAAAACAATGGAATGTGAAACTATAACTCTAAAAGTAGGCAGATAAGTAATGAGAGTTTTTCACTTTGTTGTAATTAAGAATTCTTGGAAGGTAGTTTAGTGGAACAGCTTTTTTAAAAAAAAAAAGGATTTATTATGCAGTTCTAAAATTTCTGAGTATGGGCAAAGGTTCATCTTTGAAGTTTGGGCTATTATTAAAGGATAAGTAGGCTTCTGATTCACAATGTCCTTATAATTTCCCCTTTGCAGGCTTAGGTTTCTGGCTATTCTTTGGCTTTTTCTGCGAGAAGCTGAAGACAGAAAAGAATGCACAAGCAACCCCATTCATAATTCAATTAAATTTGGCAACTCGGATTTTTTTCCTCAATTACATGTAATTGCATTTAATTTTAAATGGACATTTAAATTTAGACTAGATTTAGATTTTACAGAGAAATTCTGAAGATGGTACATATTACATCCTGTTCCTCATTTATATCAGTTCTTACATTCATATGACACTTATTACAATGAAAGAACCAATATTGACATATTCAAAATAACTCAAGTCTACATTGTTAGAAGTATTTAACCTCTACCCAAAATGTTGGTGGTTCAAATCCTCTCACCATACTTATTCGATCTGTATGCTGAGCAAATCGTCAGAGGAGCTGGACTTCATGAAGAAGAATATGGCAACAGAATTGGAGAGAGGCTGACTAACAACTTGTGATACACAGATGGCATGGATCGCACATATCACAGGTGGTTGCTGAATGTGAGTAGGACTTAAAGCACATGGTGATTTAAATAAAGGATCGCAGCCTTCACTATGGATTACAACTCAGTGTATAGAAAATAAAAATCCTCACAATTGGACAAACAGTCAACATTATGCTAAAGAAAGAAAAGACTGAGGTTCTCAAGGATTCCATCTTATTTGGATCCACAATCAAGGCTCATGGAAACAGCAGTCGAGAGATCAAATAGCACCTTACATTAGATAGATCTGCTTCACAATACCTCCTTAAGATGGTAAAAAGCAAGAAGCTACTTTGAAGAATAAGGTGCACCTGGCCCAAGGTACGCTATTTTCAATAACCTGATATGCATATGAAAGATGAGCAAGATCTAAGAAACATGGATGCTTTTGACCTAAGGTGCTGGCAAAGAATATTAAAAGCACCATGGTCTGTCATAAGAACAGATCAGTTACAACCAGAATGTTCCTTAGAGGAAAAGTCTCAAGACTTTGTCTCATGTACTTCAAACAGGGTACCAGGAGAAACCAATACCTGGAGACTGGCATCATGCTTGATAAAGTGGAGGGATGATGAAGGAGAAGAAAGTCCTTGCATAGAGGATTTGACATAGTTTTTGTAAAACTGGGCCCCCAAGTAACAATTGTGTTATTCATTCTCTTGTAAATAGGGTCACTATGAGCCCGAACTGACTTCCTGGCATCTAACAAGAACAATAGCAATAATATTCTCACAATTAGATAGATGAAAACCCTTGAGTTGCAATCCATATGGAAGGCTGTTCTTGGAATAATGACTAACCAAAGGTAAATGTATTATAAATCATAGTTGTTTTAATTATCTAACCTAATTATAGTTCCTAATTATCCAACCTGTTTTGCCAAACTATTTTTGACTTATTCATCACCTACAAAAATGCATACATTTGCTACTTGTTAATGTTTATTTGTAATCCCCAAAAAAGTACTCATGTATTTCCACTCTCATTTACAGACTTATGAACAAATACATGCAAAAAACTGAGAAAAATTTGAGTCACTGAAGCATAAGGCTTGTTTGTTGGTATCTGTGAACACAATGTTTGTAGGAACCTTAAAGATTATATTGACACAAAGAGAAAATCCCCATGTAACTTCCCCATGGTTGCTTTAGGATAAACCCATTATATATCCAGATTTTGAAGATGTTCCTATTCAGTTAGCTATTGATAAGTTAGCTGCTTCAGTTTTGAAGCACTAAAGGGTATTTTATTGACACTGAAATAGTGGATTAGCATTTGGTGTTTTCATTTACATATTCAAGAAAAATCAAGAGTAACTGATGGTAAAAGAAATTAAAGTTGTTCTTACCTGCAGGGATGAGAATTGACTATGAAAGGCCATAAGAAACTGTCTTTAAAGAAACCTTTTAAAAATAAATCTGATGCCATCAAGTCTATTTCTACTTGTGGTGACTCACTTGTTTTGACTGTAAATACTGTCTAGGACCCAGAAAGTATTCTAGACCTAGACATAAGTGGTGGCTAAAAGGGTGTGTATATATGTAAAAGTTCACAAAATTATGAATTTCAGATTAATAAACTTAAAGGCTTAATTCAGCTGGATTATCTTAACTAAAAATTAGTCAGCCATCATGGTAATTTCATTATATGCATGAATCTATAAATGCTATGTGCCCTTCTCTAAAAATTATTAGCATTCACTGCCTTTAGCATGTATCATAAATTGTCAAAAACTAATTGGCTAATGTCAACAGAAGTCCATTTTATTCCCCAAGGAACACTAGCTAGACCCTACCAATTGATGAATGGATAAATAAAATGTGGTCTTGGTATACACAAACATATCTCTTATTGCTGTTAAGGGTTCAGTTCATACATGCAAACATGACATATTTAGACTTATCTATGTTCAATGGATAGCTGCAAGCAAATTTTCTCAATAATATATTTGTCTTGGTCTCATTAGCACGCCTGAAAAATGGTCCAATCAAAACTGTGGGAATCTGTATGACTGAACTATTGAATTGTTATGATATATGAATTATGTCCCAATAAAACTGTTTAAAGACAACAACTCTGGGAGTCTGCTGGACCAGTTAAATTCAAAAAATACAAGTCAATCTCAATAAACTCAACTCACAATTGAGTCAAGGCTGACTGATAATGATCCTCCAGGACACGATAGAACTGCCCCTCTGAGTTTCTGAGAACTGTAAATCTTCAAGAAAACAGAAAGCCTGTATCATGTGGAGTGGCTTGAGGTTTTGAACTGATGACTTTGTGGTTATCAGATCAACCAATAACCACTACACCAGCAGGGCTGTTCGAAGAATATAGAGTTTAGTTTGGGAGATTCCTGAAACATAATCTTGATTGATTTTCTCAAAAAAAAAAGACTGGTAGTAGATGCTTATTACAAAGAATTTCTTTAAAATGTACAATGTCATTTGTGAAGGGGGAAAAGCCAGGAAATTTGCACTGATAGCATCCCACCCCTTCAGAACAATGAAATTGCTCAGTCTTCTGGGGTATCAACTGCCGTGAAAATGTTCTGGGGAAACTTTACCCCAACTACTATATACCCTGGATTTCACTCCTTCAAACTTACTTTTGTTCCTAAGCACACAAATTGGTATCCACTGAGGTTATCAAAGTTTCCAATTTTGACATGGTGTAGATTGAAAGCACAGAATTCCTTCAGGAAGAATATAAGAGATGAAAGCAGTGCTTCAGAAGTATAGACCTACATGAAAGATATAGCAAGAAACAATAGCTTCACATTTTGATATTTTAGTTTAATAAATGTTTCTACAGTTTTGCAGAAATATTGTTCTACTTACCCTCATACATACAAAATAGATTAATTCTCCTTAAAAGGAAAAAAGTACTAAAACATTCTATAGCATAAATAAGCTTTGAAAATATTATTCTGAGGAGAAAGGAGTCACACAAAGCCAATATATATTATTTCACCTATGTCACAGACCATAGATGAATAGTTCATTAGTGCTACCAATGGGTGAAAAGATGATGGTAGTAGTTTCGCTTTTTGACTATGGGTTTCTTTTCAGGTGATGGAAATGTCTTAAAATTAATAATATTAATTGCTTCACATAAAAGGGAGAACTGAATGATTTTTAAACTGAATATTGTATTGATAAAATTCGTGTAAACTAGTAAATTCCTAAAATAAATTATTGTAAAAAAATATAAACATCATGTTTGAATTTCAAATAACTAAAGTTCTATAAAGTTAGAACAAACAAAAATGCATCTTAGCCTTACAGATATTACAGCCATTAAAAAATTTTCAGGGAAAGATTAAGAAAAAAGTCAGAGGTATGTACAAAAGCATTAGGAATATCATAATGTATAATCATTTCTAAATCATATGTAATGTAATGCAATATATTGACTTGAAAAATGCTCATAATGCAAAGGTATGTAGAAAAAGATATAAAACATAAAATACATTCTGATCTGTTTCATTTACTCAGATATATCCTCAGAAATGCTCAGAAATATAGTGATTATCTTACTATATTATTAATTATTATTATCAATTGGAATTATTAATCAATTGCTTTTTTATTATTCTTGGCTTTAGGAATTATTAATCAATTGCTTTTTCATTATTCTTAGTAAAGGAATTATTAATCAATTGCTTTTTCATTATTCTTGCCTCTTGTGATGGGTTGACTGTTGTCATCCTAGAATATTTGTGAAAGTTTAAAGCTATCATAAATAAATATTATATATAATATTATTTTGAAGCAGAGTTATTAAAGATATAATTAAGTTAAGGATCTCCAAGGGAGATCATGCCGGTCTTAGTGTGAGCATTAATCCACTAACTGGTATCCTTATGTCAGACAGGAGACAGATGTTTGACATGCCAGAACACATAGGGTATTCCACACATAAACACCCAGAGGTTGGGCTGAGAAATCCTATAAGCTATGGGATGCTAGGAGAGTCAAATCACCAAGAATTAGATGCCTGGGATACGCTCTTGCTCAGAGCATCCAGAGGAACTAACCCTTTCACCTCCCAACACCTTTAATTTCAGGTTTTTGGCTTTCTGAAATGTTGGACAACGGATTTGGGTTTGGTTTTTGTTTGCTTATAGAGGCACACTTTTAAAAGTAATGTGAATGAGAGATCGACAAAACTGATACAGCCACTAGTTGAAATAATGAAATGAACATCCAGAAAAGATCTCACTGTCACTGAGTTGATTGTAACCCCCATTCACCATGTAATGGGGTAGAAATGGCCCTGTGTGTTTCCAAAACTCTAACCCTTTATGGGAGTAGAAAGTTTCATTCTCCCTCACGGCTACTGGCGGTCTCAAATTGCCAACCTCATGATCAGTAGCCCAATGCATAATCCCTATGCCAGCAGGACTCTAAAATAATTATAGACTCATACAATTCTGAGAGTAGTAAAGAGTACTCATTGGGTCATTCATTCAGCTCCCTCCAACGGTACCATTCTATAGAAATTTAAATCATCAGAAGCAGGAATCTAAATGGTATGATACAGTTAACTACAGGCCTAATTCAACTTCCACCACTTTTTACCTATACTCATTTACATGTATGAGAAAGTGTGTGTGTGTCTGTGTGCGTGTGCATAGTTTTATTCACTTGGCCCTGTGTATAGGGTGGCAGAGCGGGCTAAATACTAGGTTGCTTAATCCCCAGGTTGGTCGTTCAAACACACTAACGACTACATGTGAGAAGTTATGCCAGTCTGCTTCCATAGAGATTTGCAGCAATGGAAACCCTTAGAAGTAGTCCTACTATAACCATAGAGTGACTGTAAGTCAGAATCGATTCAATGGCACTAGAAATAACTTTAGATACCACAAACATGAGGCATAGCCTGGTGAATTCCCTCGTGCAATCCCATCACCATCACATTCACCCCCATGCTCATGCTTATCCTTTTGGACTCACTGCTGTCTATGTCTATGTCAATGCTCATCCGTGTGTGTCAGAGGAGAGCTGTGCTTCACAGGATACTGAAGGGCCAATATTATCAAAAGTAAGGCACAAGATTTTTTTCCCCCAGCACATCTGTGTGAACTTGAACCTCCAACATTTCAATTAGCAGCAAAGTGTATAAGTATTTCACCAACCTGAACTTCCTGCCTGTCCTCAAACAACCTCTCTTCTGTTTTCTAACCTTCTCTTGGGTAACTTTGAAGATATTGTATCAATGTAATCAAACCACATGTATGCCTTTTGAGGATGGCTTCTTTTCATTAAGCATATGAAATAACTAACTTGATGCACATTATTAATAGTTTGTTCTTTCTAGTTGCTGAATGAGTTTCCTTTTTAGATGTACTGGGATTGTTGACCCATACACTATTGAAGAACATTTATGTTGTTTTGGGTTTTTAAACTACTACAAATAAACTTCTATGAATATTCATATACTTATTTTTGGAAGAAACTAAGGGTTAATTCCCCCAGGATGAATACAATATCTGTACCATGGTTATTTATAGTCATAATAAATTACCAAACTATTTCCCAGAGTAATGATATCATTTCACATTTCTTCCTTAGGCATTCTAATAAGTGCTTGGAAGGAATAATTGTGATACAATAGTCAAAGCCCTCAGCTACTAATCAAAAAGACAGCAGTTTGAAACCATCAGCAGGAGAAATATGTCATAGCAGTCTGTTTCCATGAATATGTATATCCTTGGAAACGCCAGGGGCAGAATTCTCCTAGACACATATAAGGAAAGGAATCCTCGTGAGACTTTGGACTAAATGGTGGGCTACAGTACCTCCAAGGTCAGCAGATCAAACCTACCACTATCCAGTCTAAGGGGGAAATATTAGTCGGTCTGCTCCCACCAAGACGTACAATTTCCAATACCCTATAGAAAGTTGCTAGGATACAGAACCAGCATATTGGCAGTGAGTTTAGTTTTTGATGTTATTCATATATATAAAATAGGATGCTATTTCAAACTACTATTAATTTATTTGATTCCATCTATAATATTTGATCAATGTAATCAACCATAATCTTAAGGGGGAAAAGAGAGGAAAATTCAAAAAGTGAGTGTATATACCATTAATATTATATGAATATTTAAATTTTGTCTGCATCAGAGGTAGTCAGATTTTTTATCAGTAGACTAGAAAATACTCTCTCTGCATATGTATGTACTTTTAGACAATAAATAAATGTTTCTACAGAAGCTAGTGAGACACAAATCATTTAAGAGGTACTTTTTCTTCATTTCTATGATTGTAGTCTTTTCAAACACGGCTCACAGACTTCCAAATTTGCATTTTGAATCCAGAGTTCCATTTGGTAAGTTGCCTCACATAACTTACTAACAACAACAATAAAAACCAAACATAATAGTCAGGTTAAAAATAAATTAAAATAACAGTCTGCCTCTCAAAACCTGTCATTTATTCCTTGTTGCAATTGAATCACGATTGCACACTGAACCACTGCACAGCAGAAAAAAAAACACTTGTGCCATCCATCTTCATGTTCCCTAATATGCCGAAGCCCCTTGTCGCAGCAAATGTCTCAAAATCCATCTCCGTGACTGCTTTCCTCTTTTTCACTGGCCCTCCACTTTCCCAGACACGACGCTCTATCTTCCTACTTTTTATTTCATTTGGACACACATAAGCTGCATCGGGGCCAAAACATACAGTGTCCTAAAACGTAAAGAGGCTCTGCTTTCCCCACCCGCCTCTATTTCCTCAGACCCAGGTGCACAAACCTCGCCACACTGACGACACAAAGTAGCAACCCAGACAGAAAAGAAACTTGACATGTTCTCTCTGAACATCCCATACAAAATTCAAGTACTGGAATAAAGTTTTCGTAAAAATATGATTCAAAAGGCATTCTCAAATTATGAGTGCCATCACACTTTTGTATTAAACATTATTTATATGGCCCACACCACTGCCATGAAAGCAATTCCAAGTCACAGCAAACCCTACACAGGGTTTCCAAGGCTGCACGTCTTTCGAAGAGCAGGCTCCGGCGGAGCAGAGGGGCCGGGGGAAGTGGGGGCGCGGGGGTCGACCGTACACTTAGCAGCATGCCCGCACTATCACAGCCTTGCGCTTAGTCTTTCACGTTTATTAAAATATGGATAAAAGATACAATACTTTAAATGTAAATATGAGAAAATACCTCAATATATTTATTTTGCAAAATCTCTAACCAGTTAATTTAACGCATTTTAACAGTGATGATTCACAGGAGTTAAATTCAAAGGAATGTGATATTATGTGAAATCTTCTACATTCAAACCATCAGAATGTTAAAAACATAATTTACCATTTGTAAATAATATTCTTGTGTTTCATTAATTTTGCAAATATCTCTATACCAAGAATCTATTCCAAAATCCACAAATTATCTGGATTTCTTTCAGATTTAATTCAATTTCAATATCAAGAAAATGTGATTTTCACTTTGAAAAACATGCTTAGCTTAGTTTTGATGTTTGGAAAACACCATTTTTAAGTCATAGTTGAGTATCCTTTGTGACTTAAAGGAACTTTCTCAAATTTGGTTATTCTTTTCATAAAAATAGCCATTCTTTAGGAATTCACTGAATAAATTCTAATTTCTAACACTAACATTATGCAATGGGGAGTCAGAGACCTATTTTAAACATTCCATTTTAGAGGAAATGAGGAGAAATAGGAACAAGGAATATTGTACCCATAGATCATGTTCCTTATAAGGTTATTGAATATTTCTTAATTAATTAGTTATATTGAACATTCTTGAAAAGTAAAATTAATGCAGTTAGCAAAAAAGATATTGCCAAATTTTCTAATGAAAATTGTTCAAAATGGGCAGTTTTAAATCATTTCAGGTATTATATTAATTTTTATAATGATAATAAAGATGAGGACAAAATAATGTGAGTTTATAATGCATCTTGCTAAGTTTGAATGTTTCAAATCCAGCTTATTAATTAAGCTCTCATTTTCAGACCTATAGATATGTTCACTTTATATAGACAGTAAAGTTTCTAACATGAAGATTATAAAGTACCCAGTTCAAAAATGTTTGTGTAGAAATGTCTAGAAAAAAGTAAAATAATAAATTGACTACAAGAGTAGGCTCATAACATAAGTCATTTTTTCTCACTGACCACATTACATATTTAAGACTGAACACTAACAAATTCTGGAATAATTAAAAATAAAAGATACAATACAATATAACTAAGTGATCTCACATATAGGTGACTCCAATCCATACTAAATGATTTCCAACTTGCACTATGATAATATGAAAAGATAACATATTGATAGAGAAAAAGAAATTATTTAAAAATAGACTCATTACAATTTCTCTGAAACTAAAGAAATAAGAGAAGTGGAAGACGATGACGCTCAAATGGCAGTCTTGTTAGCCTCTATGCACGCATCCTGCTAGAATACTGTTTTTGTCTTGTGGTAGAGAAACACAGAGATGAGAGGGGGCGGGGAAAGACCAGCAAAAGGTCACCTTTCATGAGTCCTTCGTTCCTCTGTAGTGCAGTGGGTTAAGCAATGGGCTGCAAGGTTGCCAGTTGAACCTCACCAATGTTCTGCAGGAGAAAGATGAAGCTATCGAGATGTAGCTTTATAGTCTCATATGCCCCACAGAACGCTTCTATTCTGTCTATGATCACTTCGAGTTGAAACTGACTAGATGGCAATGAGGTTAGTTTGTTGGTTGCAAGCCCTTTCTCTATACGTTATAGATGAAGAATCAGTCTAGACCTGAAGCAAGTTACAGTAAGCCATGACTTCTGAAAGTCATTTTAATATTGACGAAGCAGAACTAATTTGGACAGTTATCTGTATGACACATAATTGAAATCTGAAAAATATTTTAATCAAACTTTCTAGAACCAGAACTGCTTCTATTATCATGTAAGTGTATTACCCACTTTCTACACTTTGGCGGGGAGGGGGGGGGGGAGAGGGAGATCTAAATAAATAAATAGATAAAGTGTAGCAGATTTTCCCTGCTCAAAATTTTCAACTAACCAGGGAAAATGCTTGTACTTCTAAATGATGCAAAATATACTTTAAAAAAGTTAAACAGGAATGGAAACCATAAACACACACACACACACACACACACACACACATCCCTGGATTTTGTTCCATGGATAGGGAATATTTTCTTTCTAAGGATTTTCTGGCCCAACTGAAGTAAAACTGTAAGGGCAAACCTTTTCTACTCCTTTCTAATTCAAAACTATATGGCCTAGTAGGCATTTATTCTGTTTGGAAAATGCAATTATTTTAAAGAACAAAGTATACTAGAGCTAAGTAGTTAGAGATCAAAAGCTAAAATGAGCTACAAAATAAAATCAAAATTTTCATCTTAAGAGAGACAGAGATGGAGTATGGATCGCTACAAAGAATGAAATCCGTAGCCACTAAAAACATGACTCAAGGCTGGGTCATCAATTAGAAAGTCTCCATGACAGGGACAGACAGACTATTCTAAGACGTCTGTTCAATATTAAGTTGTTTTTTTTCCTATGACACATTGAGCCGCCCTTCCCTAGCACTGCAAAAAAAGTTAGCAATACATGAAAGATTTCTTCTAGCAAAGAAGAAAGGAACTGTCCTGTGTGTGTAATAAAAAAGAATAGACTACAGAGAGGCAAGAAGAAAGGAAGTGGAGAAATCAAGTTACAGCCACCACTCAGAGCACTCACTCAAATTCCAGCCTCAAACATACTGCTAATGGTGTGAAGCTTCCCATTATAAATGGGACAGGATATGTTTGGGTATTAAAGAAATGAGATCCAGAAGTCTGAAGACCTCAGTTGGCATTAATTTACACAGACTGAGAGAAGGAAAGAAAATGCTATGAGATTTTCCCCTTGGTGAACAAATCAAAGGATGTAAAATTGTTTTCAGTTTGTGGCCTAAGATTTCTAATTTCTGAAGAATATTTTATTTGAGCAGTTTCACCACTATGGTCAAGGACTGTAATATATTACAACTGGCACAACCGTTAAGAGTTTATCCAAGAGTAGAATCAATGGCACTGAATCATATATGCAGAAGTTGTTGAGTTGTAGAAGGTTGTGTTATATATATATTTTGTCCACTTAGAAAAAATATATTAATTCTAATGAGTACAGGGAAGAAGAAAATTTTCTAGAATTGATTGTGGTGATAAGGGCACAACTCTTCTTGATATAAGTGAATTATTGAATTGTATTCATGTGGATGTGCTAATAAAGTTCCAAAAAAGTACCTTAATGAACTAAGAAAAATGAGTCTATCCAGCACAATCCTTTCCCTCTTGTAAAAAAAGAAGAAGAATCTCCGAAAAGAACTGTAGAAAAATGCAATTCCAAAGAGCCCAGTGCCATATGGCTATTTGCCTTATTTATAATCCAAAGCTCATTCCTCTCTAGTCCTCAGTTTAGGAAGCAGATCTGAAAAGAAATGTATTTAGTAAGATTTTAATTCAGTGCTTTAAACATGGACCTACTTAGGGATTTTAATGTAAAAAGAAACAGAGATAAATATCCCTATTCATGTCATTGTTGCCACCTCAAAATGCTTTCTTCCCTGGAGAGTCTGCTCACACTTCTCAATCTCAACACACACCTAGTTCTCTATACTTCTAGCACAGTGATTATTATAACTACCAATTAATGCAATGAGTTCCAAAATTACACTAATGCTCAGTACAAAAGATAAGAGATGTATCTTGTTCATTTCCACTCTCACCAAGCTTCAGAACAGGGAAGGAAAAAAATCATAACTAGTAGACTAGTAGTTGTAGAATGTGGACTGGAGAGAGGAGAAAATGGCATCTAGTTAAGACATACCAACCAAGAGCTCCTACAGCCAGTCCAGAAATTGGGAGGTAAAGGGAAGGAGACTTGGAGGCAGGGTTCTGAAATTAAAACTAGGATAGTAGGGTCTGTCTTGTACCCCACTATTTTGTGATTTCTACTCACAAATAAAACAAGGAATGCACAAAATCACCCTAGTTCAGTACATTGGGCTCTTGGGCACCAGGTAGAGCTACGTCTGCCCTTTCAGAGTGAATACAGATTTCCCCAGATGATGTCCAAAAGAAGACATAATCCCAGACATGAGGTGAACCTCTGTCAGCCAGGCACAGGACCCCAGACCTGAGCTCCCTGCACCATTAGCTGCCTTGATTTCACAGGCTGGGGGACAGGGTTAGTGGGGAGACATAATTTGGAGTAGAAGAAAAAGCGAGAATTTACCTGAGTCAGGGCGCAGTTTGCCAGAAAATAGGTATATAGTTATAGTCCAGGGTGCGAATTCAGTTCCAGTTGGCCAAGAAGAAAACAATCTCCTGCTAAGCGGAATCTCCCCGTGGGAGTGGGAGGGGGGAGGTGTCAGTGTGACAGCTCCCAAATCAAGGCACCTCATAAGTCTAATATAAACATATATTTTCTTGAGAAAAATGGCAAATCGTTGATCAACTCCAAGGAAGCATATAGTTGGAGTCTCTCAACATAAAAGGGAGCAAAGAAAGGGAGGCCACACTAAAGAATGGCACAATTTACCTACAGTTCCTGGAGGCATTCAATATAACAAAAACCCTGTTTCTAACTGAGCACAGAGGTGAGTCCACAGCCAAGGAAGGAGCCAATTAAATTTAATTCAATTTTAGCTAGTCAGGGGGAAAAAAATAACAACCTCTGAACGAGTAGGGTATAAGCAGTCTAGATAGGTTAATAAACCCAGCTCCCCTTTCTGTGATTCTACACACATGGTGGGGAGGTCCTGCCTGTCCTGGGGCCCTAAACAGGGCTGAAAGAACTCCGTCCACACTAGTACTACATGCAGCACAAGGCAGGCATAGCAGTGCTATCCAGCACTAGACCATTGTGAGAACTGATGTCTGGTTGCTGCTGCAAACTTGCCTTCTAAATTCATTCCACCCAGCAACTGTGGGACCGTACACCAAGCAGGCACACCAACCTGCTACCTTGAGGCAGAGATGGAACTCCACAGTCAGGCAATCAAGCCTCAGTTGTCTCCTTACTGACCACTCTTTTTCTTCTCTCTGTATTCTCTCACTCTTCTATCTTCCTCTGCTGCAGTCAGTCTCAATGGGTTCACTTTTGTTTTCCATTGCTTTATCTCCTTTTCTTTTATTTTTCCTTGTTTTTCTCATGCTTTCCTCTTCTCTCCCTATCTTTCCTATCATACACCACTGCAGGATTTCAGGTCACTACCCTCTGCCTAGGGTAACTCAACCCAAAGAGCAGGGGGAACTCCAGTCTACACATCACACAAGGCAGCTTTGACATCCCTCTACAGTGCTCCACGCTGCTGAGGACACCTCCATTGGGGCTTCTAAGGTGATCTTTCCAACGAGGGGCAATTCGGCACAGTATCACTGTGTCCCTGCACTAAAAGGGCATACGAAGGGCCATCTTGGGGCAGGGTTTAAACCCCTCTGGCACCACATTCAGGCAAAGGGAAATACAAGACTTAAGGGATGAAGTAACAAAATCCAGTGGCAAATTGGCAGACATTGCCAACAGAATTGAGAAGACAGAAAATCTCACCAGGAACCCAGAGGATAATCAAGCAGAGCTCAGCAAAGGGGAAAAGCAGTCAAATAAGACAATCAGAGACACTTAAGAACACTTCAGACCTATGTCTGATTCTATGAAGAAGGACACTATTAGAATACTTGAGCTGCTGGAACAAGACAAAACAAAGAAGTCAACAGCAAAGATAGCGAGGGAATTCTTAGAGGAAAAATTCCTAGCTTACTAAATGAAAATCAGGCAACTACTGAGGAATCTGAAAGAACAACAGCAAGACTGAAGCCCAAGAAGATGTCACCAAGACACACAATAGTTAAATTTTCCAACTTTGAAGAAAAGGAGAAGAACATAAAGGACGCTAGGTTTTCCCTAGTCACATATAAAGGTACCTCAATAATAGTATATTCAGATCTATCATCAGACACAATAAAGAGGAGGAGTGAATGAAGTAACATATTCCAAAAATTGAAGGAAAACAATACAAACCCAAGAATACTATACCCAACCAAATTGTCTATCAGGAGAGATGGAGAAGTAAGTCTTCCCAGACATGGAAAAACCCAAATAATACACAAAAATAAACCCAGCTTCACAAAATATCCTTGTCAATCCCATATGGGCAGATGATCAACATTCACTGACTGCAAATAAGAGATCATCATAGAGAACAACTCCACTCATAGGGCAAAAATGAGAAATCAACCCCCAAGATAGCATTAGCTCAATAGTGGAAAGAAGGCAAAAATGAAACACACATCCAACGCAAGCAGATAAGATAGGTAGATAAGAAAAAAAACAAACAAAAAAGGTACAAGATGATATCACAGAGTACACAAATGGATGTAATAACACTGAATATCAATGACCTGAACTCAGACATTAAAAGACAAAGGTTAACAGACTGATTCAGAAAGCATAACCCATTGATCTCCTGCCTACAGTAAACATATCTCAAGCTAGCAGATAAAAGCAGGTTGAAAATTAAAGGCAGGAGAAAAATATACCAAGCACACGGCAATGCAAAAAAAAAAAAAAAAAAACAGGAGTGCAGCTGAGCCCTGGTGGCGTAGTAATTGAGTGCGAGACTGAGGCCCATGGGCTTGGCAGTTCAAATCCATCAGTTGATCTCCAAGAGCAAGACTGGGTAACTCCCATGACCACCAGGGTGCAGTGATGCCCCCAAAATAAAAACAAACAAACAAAAACAAAAAAACAGGGATGGTGATCTTAACAGCTGAGAAAATTGTTACAGGCCATGACAAAAGGCAAGGAGGGAAATTATAAAATGCTAAAGGGAACAGTAGACTAAGAACTAGAGAATAATAAATATATATATTTCCAATGAGAGCCCCGCAAAATTTGTAAATCAAACCACTCCAAAAGATGAAAAAAGATATCACGGGCTCAACAATTATAGTTGATGACTTTAATACACCACTCTGAAAAAAGATTACTGGGAAAGAAACTAAACAAGAAGGCTACAAATGTACACAAGAAAATTGGATGAAATGACCTGATCGATATTTTCAGTGTTTTCCACCCAAATGCAAATAATTCACATTCAAGTCCACATGGCACATAATCAAAGATCGACCAAGCTGGGACTATCTGAACACAAGCTGAACTTGAGTAAATTCAAGAATATAGAGATTACACAGATATCTCTCTCAGATCACTGTGCCATAGGGATGGAAATCAACAGCAGGATGGTGAAGAAAACAAGGACAAACGATTGGAGGACGAATAAATCTCTATAGCAAAAGGAGTGGATACTGACAAGATCAGGGATGAAATAAGAAAGTTTCTAGAAACCAATGAGAATGAAAATATGAAGCACCACAACTTTTATGATATAGCAAAGGCATTTATCAGAGGAAGGCTGATAACAGTATGCACACATGACAAAAGAAGAGAGACTTGTGGTTGATATATTCATACAAAATGTACACCAATTAGAGCAATCAGCAGAACAATCCTACTAATAAGAAAAGGATAGAAATAATAAAAGTCAGAGCTCAGATACAGGAGAGGAAAAACAAGAAAACTATAGGGAAAAGATTATTGCAGCTAAAAGTTGGTTCTTTGAAAGGATTAACAGAATTGATAGACCACTGGCAAAACTAAACAAAGAAAAGAAGTAACAGAAGTCAATTACAAGTATGAGGGATGAAACAGGGGGCATTACAATGAACCCTAAAGGAATCAGAAGGATAGTTACCCAGTACTATGAAGGCCTGTACTCAAAGGAATTCAACAACTTAGAAGACATGGATATACATTTGGTACCATAATGTCTTACAGACTATTCAACATGGATGTCAAGAACCTCAACAGAGCTATAGCAATGAGAGGAGTTATCAAGGTTATTAAGGAATTATCAACACAAAAATCCCCCCGGCCAGATGTCTTCACAAGAAAATTTTACCATGCATTCAGGGAAGAACTAACACCAATCCTACACAAACTCTTCCAGAACAAAGAAAAAGATAGAAAACTCCCAAACTCTTTCTATGAGGCTAGTATAACTCTAATACCTAAAGTGGGCTAGGATCTCACAGGAATTGAGAACTACAGACCAATATCCTTACTGAACCTAGGTGCAAATATCCTTAGCAAAATACTGGCAAATAGAATACAAAAGCATCTAAAAAAATGCCAAGTGCCCAAGTAAGATTCATACCAGAAATGTAGAGGGAGGTTCAACATGTGGAAAACCATTAACATTATTGACCACATTTACATGAAAAAACGATAAAAATCACATCATAATATTGATGCAGAAAAATCATTCGACAACATCCAACACCCATTCCTGTTTAAGACACTCAAGAAGATAGGAATACAAGGGAAATTCCTCAATAGTATACAAGCAACACATGAAAAACCAACAGCCAATGTAGTGGTCAATGGAGAAAAAATGAAAGCAATTCCATCGAAAAAGGAACCAGACAAAAATGCCTCTTGTTCCCACTCTATTTAGCATCATACTGGAGGTCATAGCTAGCAACATAAGACAAGGAAAAGACATCAAAAATATTCATCTGGGGAAGGAAAAGGTGAAATTATCATTATTTGCAGGCGATATGATTCTGCACATCGAAAATCCGCTAACCTCCTGACGTGGAGTATTGGAATCAAGAGAGGAGTATGACAGAGTGACAGGATAAAGATCAACAAAGAGAAATCTACTGGTCTGCTATACACATCAGACAAGATCACAAAAGAGGCAATTAAAAAGATAGTATTATTTACAATAGCCAAGCAATGTGTCGTTTTATCTCATCCAGCATTATAATAGCACAAATAGCATGAAAATCAACAAATCTAGTGGTTTGAGACTTACTTAAAACCTAAGTTGAAAACTGTGCATTGGACTACTTTGTTTTTTGTGCTATCTCTTCCCATTACTTGGGGCTACAAGAAACTATGGGCTTGAAGTAGGTTAAACAATACAAGAACTAAACAGTATTTGTAAGGTGCAACAACAAGACATGGAGCACATAGCGTCAAGAATGTTTTCATGAAGCTGTGTGGGTGGTGGAAATCAGTTTGCAACACAGAATTTGGTCAGCGGGAGTCTCCAAGGTAAAGTACACTATGATTTCAAGAGACATGGCTATAAAAGGAAATAAACTCTTTGATGGAAAACTAGCATAAGGAAACTTTTTGTTTGTTTTTCTTCTGAACTTTTAAAAAAAGAAAATATCTTGAACCCGGTTAAAGGCTGAGAATTAAATGGGAGAGGAAGTTGATCATACTTGGTATAATTTCTCAGGGTCCCAGAAATAGGCACCCAAATTCAGATGATAGGGGGGAAATTATTTTTGAAAGAGGGCCACTCTTTCATTGTAAGAGAGCAGGAGATGAAGAATGCATTCAGGAGTTTTACTGGGAAAATCTGGGAAGATTTACAGAGAAATTCTGAAGAGTCCTGTGCAGAGACTTCTAGTTTCTCTGGAAAATGAAGGCAAGATCATCCAGTAAGAAAGTAAAATCTAGGTGGAAAAAAAAAAGAAAGCAAAATCTAAAGAAAGTAAGGTTTAAAACAGCCTTAAATGAGAAAATGATAACAAAGGGGGAAAAGGATTCTGAAACAGATGTCAGAACCTGATTGATTTGAGAAATAAGTTATTCATAGCATTTTCCCCTTCAGTAGCCTCTGTAGCCAAAGAATAAACAAATGAGAAAGAAGACACAGGGGTACATTGTTGAGATGAGAGAAGTGGAACATTTGATATATTTGTAGCAATACTCCATTTGTTTAAACTAGAAGGAAAAATGAAGAGTAAAGGGAGAAATAGGAAGGAAAAAGATGCCAAAACTTGATAGTTACATAACTGTGTGATAAATACATCCCAGGTACACTTGACATGGTTGAATTTAATATTTTAGAGACTGAATACTCACTGGTGAAAAAATTGATATAGTCATGGTAGAAGTATTTTAAGGGGAGTAAGTCAGGAGTCAATAGAAAGAACATGATCATCTACAAGCTCAATAAAATATTCTAAGATAATGAAAATAGTAATTGAGCATTCATTAAATGTTTACTATATTTCATAAGTTACAATAAGTTTTCCCTTATCATCTGACCTCTCTTACGATCCATCCAAATTTATTCTAGTTTTTAATATTCCTCCCTTTCTTTTCTCTTGATTTTTTTTCTGTTTGACCTGTTATTCTTGCTAGTTTTTGTTTTTTATTTAGCATTTTTACATATATGCCACCTAGGATAGGTAAATATTTAGAGACATTACAATTGTTCTCTAACACTCATGACCTTGGCATGAATCTGAATAGACTCCAAGGCAGTCAGTTTGGCTGGTTTGACTTAGTTTTGGTAATAAACCATTACCTTAAGGAGGTCTTTAACAACATACAAACACAGACACACACACACACACACACACAAGAAAATGCTTCTTAAATGTTGTGTACAAATTTCATTTTCTTTCAAATGCTTTTGTCTGAATTTTTTGAAGGTTCTGGTATGTGTTTCTATATATTATCTATTTGTTTACAAGATGTCAAAATGGCTTCAATAATAATTAATGATCCAATTAATTCTGAGATATATCAATGATCTATTACTTGAAGGATTGTTGTCTGTGCATCCAGCTCTCTAATAGTAATGCCCTGTGTCACAGGGAATCTGTGCACAACACATCAGACACTGCGATCCATAGTGTTGTTTAATTTATTGGTTTTTCACAAATTAATCATCAGACTTTTCATTCTAAATCTGGAATGGGCAAACTGTTGAGATGAAAGAGAAATTTTTGATCCTCACAGCACGATAAAATTACTTGAGTGCCATTAGTACAACTTGTAAAAATAATTTTTTGGAGATCCATACAACTTTTATCACAATCCATAATACATACATTATCTCAAGCACATTTGTATATACGTTGCCATCATCATTTGCAAAGCATTTTCGTTCTACTTCAGCCATTAATATCAGTTCCTCATTTTTACCCCTCCTTACCCTTTCTGCCTCCCTCATGGATGCTTGATAATTTATGTATCATCAGACTCAACCAGAAAATACTCATAAAGGACAACAAATAGACCTTGAACTATTTATAGACTTTTCACTTTTTTTGTCGTTGGCATTTGCTGTTGCTGTTGTTGGACCTATAGTTTTATTATCTATTATTGTTTTATTTTGCTTGGTCTTGTGTCTGTGCATATTATTCTCTCTGCGTGTCTCTCTAGATAAGATAGGCCGGACAAACAAGCCAGAGGAGAAAACAATAGGAAGGCAGGTTCTGGGGGACAGGAAAGAGAGAGAGGGGTGGAGGAAAGGAAGTAGTGCTAACAAACCCAGGGGCAAGGAAACAACAAATGATCTAAAAGCAATGGTGAGGAGGGCTGCAGAAGGTCTATTAGGGCTTGCTCAGAGGCAATGCAAATGAGAGGAGTTACTGAAACTCAAATGAAGCCTGAATATGATAGTGGGACAAGAGAAAAGTAAAAGGAAATAGAGCAAAGAACTAGGAGACAAAGGGCATTAATAGAAGTCTTAATACAGGCGTGTACAGATGCAAATATGTGTAAATATAACAATGGGGAAATAGATCTATGTACATATATTTATAGCTTTAGTATAAGGAAGCATATAAACATTGGGCCTCTACTCAAGTACTCCCTCAACACAAAAGCACTTTGTTCTATTAAAGTGGAATTCCATGATGATCATCTTCCCAACATGATCATTAAAGACAAACTGGATGCATAAGCAAATGTGGTGAAGAAAGCTGATGGTGCCTCGTTATCAAAAGATATAGCATCTGGGTCTTTAAAAGCTTGAGACAAACAAACTGAGAAACAATAAAGCCCACATGGAAGAAGCACACCAGCCTGTGTGATCATGAGTTGCTGTTGGGATCAGGTATCAGGTATCAAAGACCCAGAACAAAAAACATAATGTGAATGAAAGGGAAAGTGCAGAGTAGAGGCCCAAAGCCAATCTCTGAGCAACTGGACATCCCCTTACAGAAGAGTCATGGGAGAAGATGGGTCAGTCAGGGGACATTACATTACCAATGAAAATATATATCTTTTCTCTGGTTCTTTAATGCTTACTCCTCCCCAACCCTCCATCCCCATGACAATAATTCTACCTTAGAAATCTGGTGGGACCAGAGCATGTACATGAGTACAGATAAGAGCTGGAAACACAGGGAATACAGGACAGATAAACTCCTTGGGACCAATATTGAGAGTAACCATAGCAGTAGGAGATGGGGACATTGGAGGGAGAAAAGGAGAATCAATCAAAAGACTTGACATTAATACATTTTTCAAGCAAATGAAATCATATTATCTGAATAATACCCTTTATTTTTTTTCCATTTTACCTCAGGGTCACATGTATGCAAATGAGTCACATAAGACTCATCAGGCCTATTTGCTGACCCCTGTTGCAACTTGTCTTTGTTTAGAAGCTCTGCTAAAATGCATTCAGTGTCATAGCCAACATTCACGCCTCCACTGACAGACAAATGGTAGCTGCACTTGAAATGCATTGGCTTAGAATAGAATCTAGATATGACACAGGAAAAGAGAGAATACAAACCTCTAAATTAACATCCCTGGCTAGGTATTTAACTAAATGAGATTAACTAAAACAAAGATTATTTTAAGTCTTCTGGTCTAACTCAGTGTTCGTTAAGTTTTTTAAAAAGTGGGTAAGAAAACTAGATCAAAAACAGGAAGTAGAAAATAGCCACAGAGTTCACAATTGTATTTAATGAAAAGACTTAGAAGCCAAGACTAGATGTGGTTTCTAATTATTCTGAAATTCTTTTAAGTACTTGATGCAAAAAGAAAATGCTTTAGAATGCAATTAATTTGTAAGTAAATAAGTCAGTTCAAAGGGACCATTTTCTTACAAACATCTTTTGGATTAAAAAGTGCAAGCATGGACCTTTTTCCTAAATTCCATTCAATGTTACCAGAATAATTGAAACTTGTTCTTAGCCAGCATAGAGTTAGCCCCTGACTTATGGGGAATGGAACAAAATGAAACCTAGTTCTATATCTTCCTCATGATTCACTGCAGGGCAGATCATTGTGATACAGGGAGTTTTCACTGGCTAGCAAGTAGATAGCAAGGCCTAGCCTTCGTCTGGAAACTGCTGACATCTCCTCAGAATGACAGCAGTACCAAAGTCCCTGCCAGAAGAATGGTAGGTAGGCCTGAGATGCATTAGCCAGAAATTGAAATTCCATTACCAGCAAGGAAGGCAGACATTCTATCACTACATGAGCAATGCCCCACAGAATTGCAACATGGGCCTCCCTCCCAGTGACTCAATTCTGACTCATAGTGATCTGATAGGTAGGACAGGGTAGAACTGCCTCTGTGCTTACCAGACTCTACTTCTTTATGGGAGTAGAAAGTGTCCTTTGTCTCTCTCATAGTGGCCAGTAGTTTCAAACTACTGGTTTTGTGATTAGTAGCCCAACGTGTAACTCATTACAGCACCAGTTTCCTCCAAAATGACATATAAGTACCCAAGATTGGACAATGTAACACTGAAACCTGTACCCCAGGAGACATAATAGCCAATCAGTTCAGAATTTTTTTTTTTAGCATTTACTAATATATGAAATGAAGTGTAGACAAAAAGATGACAAAGTTGGGGCAGAGGCGGGGTACTATTGTATGAATTTAGTACCAGATATAATGAAGAAATGTAAGGACAGAAAAATAGCAACTATATTTACTGGGGCCAGAGGAAACAATAAAAAGACAGAGACCTTTATGGTGGAAAAGAGAAAATGAAAGAAAAAGCTCAGAAGTTGGGAAGAGGCAATACCTATGCCTAATTGCCTGGAGTGTGCTAAAGGTCTGGCTACATTATGTGAAATATTTTTCTTTCTTTAAAATACCACTCCAACTAAGCAACCTAAAGTGCACAGAAGAGAACCTCTATAAATGTTAGCCACATGAATAACTTAAACATTTTCCCTCTTTGCAAAACTAGTCTATACAAAAGTTCAAAATTTCATTAACAGGTCAAGTTTCTATTCAAAAGCAGCAGTAAAGTTTGGAAGACAATTTGCTGCATTGAAATAGGGTCCTTTTTTTCTGTTGTAAAATTATGCACCCATTTATTCATTATTCAACAAGCACTAGTGATATCCAAGGACTATTTTAGTTTTCGAGTATGACGACATGGAAAAACAAAACAAAACCTTGTTTTCCTGATTTTTAAAATCCAGAGGGAAGAATGTATTTTTAATTTTATATAAAGAAAAAGAAAACAGTTAGTTAATGAAGCATGCTTACATAGACAAAGGTGAATGTATACTGGCGCTGATATTGATAAACTGTAGTTATGAAGGCTTATTTGGGCTTTCAGGAGCATCTATTGGAGAAGTGGTATTTATGCAAGGTTCTGGACTGGCTCTTCCCAGTTCACTCATGGCTAGCTAAGTCATGGGAGCATCTTATAACCACCTTACAAGATGTAGAACTCTCTTTCAAGACATGGAACTACCTTACAAGACATGGAATGTCATTGCAAGATGCTGGATTACATACCACCTATGAACATAAGTGACTGCATTTTTAAAGAAATTAAAAGTCCAGGAAGAAATGTTGAATCACTGCAGACTCACCGAAAAGTAGTAGACCAACTACCAGGGTGCCACCTAGAAGTTCCCTGGACACTGAAAAGACCTTGGTGAACACTAGAATGATGTCACAAAGTCAGAAAGACCTCCTATAAAGGTGGAGGGACTGAACTAAGAGAGCTAGGAACCAAGGGAGAGATATCAGCTCCTGCTCTCTCCAACTCTACCCTAGTGAGGACACTGATGAAGGCAATGCTTAATGGGAATAAGGGCCAGGAACTGATACAGTGCTGAAACAATCTCGTGTTACCCTTATAGCTAATGACTTAAGTTAATTTTAAGCTTGCTAGATTGCTTGATGTGTGCTTGAAGTGAACAAATCAAGCATTTAAAAATATCAAGTGTTACAAAATTATTGATCATGCCGCTCGTGACACTAAAAGAAACTAAGATAAGACAGAATTTGAAAAATATGGATGCCTGGAACAGTAAACTTGAGTGGAAAAAATAACAGGTTGATTCCTTTCTAGAAAAATAATCTCATTTGTAATAGAAAAGAAGCCGCATGTATATTGCATACAAGCAAATCTCTAGCTAGCTTGACAGAGCCAGAAGCAATGGAGTCCTAATCAAAGATGGCAGCTAATTGCAATGCTTTGAATGTGTGACAACTTTCACAGGCCTGACAATAACTGATTCTTCCACAACAAGCTCCTAAAAGGGCTCTCTGTGCTTCTTCTGAGTCTCTTAGCAATTTTTTCCTTTCTAGCTATTGTCCCAGGTGCTAACATTTTGCAAATTTCTGGTTTGTTTCATCCTGGTTTTGTTCCATCAGCTGATACTAAACCAGTTTAAACTGGCTTGCATCCCTGCATTTATGCAAGAATTAAAATCAAAGGAAGAATTGGGAGAAAGGAGAATAATTCCAGACAGGGAATTACTATAACAGGATCAATTACTATAACAGGATAGAACTTGATGTACTTGAGGAAATGAAAATATGTCAGTTGACTAAAAGGCAAATGAGTGGGGAATTCATGAGGCGAATAGGAGAAGCTCAGAAAGCTCATGCAGTGGAATAGTGATAATGGTAGCAGATATGAAAAAAGTTTACTTTCTGATTAAAGAATTGTTCAAAAAGAAACGAGAGGGAATAGGGCACTAAACCACCCATGGGAGGGCATTGCTTATGTCTCCACAGGAAAGAGAGAGTGAGACCAGAATTTGTTCTGGTGTGCAGCCTTGAGGGCAACATACCTGTATGGAGCAACTCATTAGCAGAGAGGACGGAGGGGCTGGACCCAGTCCAAGTTATGTTGGGCCCCTCCCTAGAATAAGCGCTACACATGACAATACTGAAGATATAGGCTGGGGAGATTGGCCAGTCTGTCCACATGGGAACAAGCTAAGAGGCGGGAAAGGATGGAAAGAGATCGAGACCATCACCCTAGCTCACCACGCCTCAAGGGTGAGATTCCTGTGTGGAGCAGCCATTACACAGAGAGGGCCACAGGGCCGGCCCCAGTTTGAAATAGGACATCCGCTCCCTGGTCCCACAGCACTACAGAGGACATTACTGGAGGAAGAATGTGGGATAGGAGCATCACAGATCAGCAATGGGCGAAGAGCCACAAAGTCCCTGAGGAATCCCCAAAATAGACTTCTGACTTGAGGACAGTACTTGGCACCTCACCAGACCTGGTTGGGAGACATTCATAAGTCAGCAAATAGACCTGGAACTATTTATAGGCATACACACACACACACACACGTGCACATGCAGGATAAATTATCCTGAACAGAAAACAATGGAACCAACAATTCCGAGGGAACTGGTGGGGCATCATGGGAGAGGAGGTGGAAGGGAGTGATGAGCCAATAAATACAGGGACTGGGGAACAACAAGGTATCTAAATTTGATGGCAAGGAGAATGTAGAGTGCCTTGTGGTGTTTCATCAATTGTAATGTAACTTAAAGGAATTACCATGAACCAAACGAAGGGAGCACATGATATTGAGGGAGGAGGAAGGTAAAAGGAAATAGAAGGAACAGCTAAGAGGTAAAGATATATAGAGAGGTATAAATATAAATATGTATATATGTAACTATATTAATACATAAAAGTATAAGTAGTGTTCTATATATGTATATGTTTGGTGTAGTATGAAGGTAACAGACAAACTTTGGGCCTCTAATTACGTCTTCCCTCCACACTGGAACACTAGGTCCTAATAATGTGGCACTGTGAGATACACTTTCCTGACACAATCACTAGAGACAAAATGGATGCATAAAGCAAATGTGGTAATGAAAGCTAATGGTACCTTGCTATTAAAAGATATAGCAGCTGGATTCTTAAAGTCCTGAAGTCATACAAGCGAAAATCTAGCATGGCAAAAACAAAGCCCACATGGAAAAGCACACCAGTCTGTGTGAATACAAAGAGTTGACGAGATCAATTATCAGATGATCAAAAACAAACAATTTTATCAATGTGAATGAGAGTGAAAACTCAAGCCCATCTGTTTATAATTGGATATTTTCTAACAGAAGGGGCCTATGGATCACACAACATTCCCCTAATTCTTTAATACATCCTCCCCCCCACTATCATGGCACCAGTTCTACCTCACAAATCCTGCTAGACCGGCATATGTACAAATGGTACAGAGAAGAGCTTTCAACACATGGACTCCAGGAGAGAGAAACCCCTTAGAAATAATGGAAGTAATGATTTCATGAGAGTATGAGAAGGGAGAGGGAGGGGTAACTGATAGCAATGATAGATGGATAGCCCCCATCGAGGAGGATGTATAATAGAAATGTGGGCGATGTGATACATTGGACAGAGTATGATATGAAAAAAATGATAGAAATATGCATATAATTTATTAAGGGTTCATGAGGGCAGGGGACGGAGGGAATAAACAGGAGCTGATATCAAAGGGTTCAAGTAGAAAGAAAATGTTTTGAAAATGATGATGGCATCATCTGTACAAATTCCCCTGATGTAACTGATTTATGGATTGTTATAATATCTATAAAAGTCCCCAATAAAGTGATTTTTAAAATATAGAAAGAATTTATGGGTCAGAAGGGAGGTCAATTGATAGAGTGCTAAATTTTAGCCTAACTGTGACTTCAACATTGAACTCCCTTTGACCCATATTCTTTTTATTCTAACTTTTAAGATTTTCTACTTTCTTTTCCATTGAGGTTTTTCTCTGTTTTAATTTGTTATTTCTGTTAGGATTTTTGTTTATTTATTTTGTACATTTTTCTGTACATGAATTCCAGAATAACTAAGTCTATGGCGACAGTCTCTAGTAAATGGATTAATGGTGTTTGGGACATATAACAGAGAAGGATATTGGAAAATGGAAAACTAATATGAGAAGAATATGAGAAGTTTTCTCATATGAATAGTATAGTTTTCTCATATGAAAACTAATATGAAAAATAATTAAACAATGAGAAGAACATATTTTAAAATTGATTGTAGTAATGATTATTATATAACAATATAACTGAACTATTGAATTATATGATGTGTGAATTTTATGTCAATAAAACTGGTTTAAAAAAGGAAATGATACATGGACAGAATCCAAAAGAACTCACATTTTCTCAATTAGCAATTCAGCGTATGGTAGTGAAGAGTATATGTTGAAAAAAAATTAACTATTTTTGGACATGTTGAAATTGAGATGCTATCATAAATCTGCAGGAGCACTGGTAATGCACTAGGTAAACACTCAGCGTTTAGACAAAAGATTTGCAGAACACATTCAGCAACCTTTTTTTTCCTGGGGCATCGAGGGGATGCTGATAATCTGTTTTCATAAAGCTTCAAAACAAGCAAGCTTCCATCAAGTCCATTCAAATATATTTCCAAAACTGAGGCCCTGTTGGTCTCTGCAACTTTTTTCCCTCTCAGCCACTGATAGCTTCCAACTGCTGACTGTGGGATTAACCCAATGCGCAAACACTACACAACCAGGGCTTCTCCTGCCTAGAGGGTTTTAAGGGTGAGTTCTACTCTGTCATAATAGGATCCTTAGATGCAACTCAATGGAGCATAATAACAAAGATAGTATCAGGTGCACAAATATTCAAATTTGAAATCAAAGATAAACAAAAGGAGTAGAAGTAGATTTAAGAATCATCTGCCGGCTGAGCCCCGGTGGCGCAGTGGTTGTGCGCAGGACTGCAGCCCACTGGGTTGGAGGTTTAAATCCAACAGCAAGGCTGGGCCTCCTACTCCCACCACCAGAGGGCAGCGATGCCCCCCAAAACAAAAAACAAACAAAAAAAGAGTCATCTGCCTATAGATATAACAGATATGTGTGCTCATAGATGAATATGCAGATGAGTTTAAAGATACATGCTATGGCAGAATTAATGAAAGAGATCCAAAATTAGGCCATTATATTTCAAGTAATAAATGTCATGATAATCTATTGTACAATAATAAAATTAATACATGTTATTCATGAAAAAACAATAGCCAACATCATAGTAAGCATAGGAAAGATGAAAACAATTCCACTGAAAAAGGGGACAAGATAAGGATGTCTCTTATCCCACTTCTTTTCAACATCGTGCTGGAGTCCCAGAAAAAAACAAAGATGGAGGGGCTGAGCCCCGGTGGCGTAGTGGTTGAGTGCGGGACTGCGGCCCACTGGCTTGGCGTTTCAAATCCAGCAGCAGCTGTCCAGGAGCAAGGCTGGGCCTCCCACTCCCACCAAAGGGTAGTGATGACCGCCCTCCCCCCCCAAAAAAAAAAACAAAAATGGAGAATGACAGTGAAGGAGGAACAACAGGAGATGACAATACCGCTATTTGTAAACAACATGATTCTAAACATTGAAAACCCAAATATCTCTTCCATAGGACTAGGGGCAGTGATAAAGGAATATGGACGAATGGTGAAATACAAGATCAACAAACATAAGCATATTGGTCTGTTATATACATTGGACAAAGCCACAAGAGAGGAGATGAAGAAAACAGTATCCTTCACAATAGCGAACACCAAATTGAAATATCTAGGGAATATATCTAACGACAACAACAACAACAACAAAAACTTGTACAAGGAACTACTACTGGAAACCAAAAGTGAACTCCACAAATGGAAGAAAATCCCATGCTCATGAATCATAAGACTCAAATACAACAGATGTCAGTCTTATACTAGCCATTATATAAGTTTAATGCCATCCCAATTAAAATATCAACAAACTTCTTCAAATAATTTTATATAAAGAGGAAAGAACCCCAGAATAAGCAAAGAACTCCTCAAGACGAAGGACAAAGTCAAAGGGTTTGCTTTACCTGACCTCAACACCTGCTACAGAGTCACACAGGTCAAAATTGTGTGGCAGTGGAATAATGACACAAACTCAGACCAATGAAAGCGAACACAAAACCCAGAAATAAAACAATCAACACATAAACAACTGATCTTCACCAAGGACCCAAATATGCATCAATTGGCAAGTGTATGTCCTCTTTAACAAGTTGTGTTAGAAATGGATATCCACCTGCAGAAAAATGAAACAAGACTAAGGTGACCAGACATCCCACTTTTTAACAATTTAACAATGTCCCACAGCATTTTTAAATTAAAATAAACATAATACAGTACTATTTTTGTGTTCTATGAAAATTTTTGTTGCTCCATATAGACCAAATTTTAAATCAAGAACCCCCCCCCCCCAGTCAATGGTGTCCCACTTAAAATCTGGTCACTTTAACAAGACCCCACACAAATGAAGAAATTCAAGGTGGATCACAGACCTAAAAGTAAAGCCCCAAATGATTAGGACCATCAACAAAGGAATTTGGAAAACCTAAGAAACTTGGTGCAGGGAATACAAAGGCTAACTATAATTGAGAAGGATAAACACAAAAATGATGCTGAAACAAACAAATGGGATATACTAAGGCTAAAACATGTATGTGTTTTAAATAAAAAGACTTCACCAAGAGAATCTGGAGACTGGGAGAGAATTTTAAATTGTAAAGACACAGCAGACAAGGGGTTTATTACTAAAATCTACAATATCCTCACATCCTGCAAAAAGAAGAAAAGTGTTAACCTCCCTGAGGAAGTGGGCAAAAAATCTGAACAAAATCAATCAGAGATATGTAAATTAAAATAGCTATGAGATACTCCCTGACATCCTTGAGGATAGCCCAAATCAGAAAATCAGAAAGCAACAAATATTGGAGGACATGTAGTGAAGTAGGGATTCTTCTCCACTGCTCATGTTCATGTATGTGTGTGTGTGTGTGTGTGTGTGTGAAGTGATCTGGTGATATTTAATGCAAACTAAATTTCAATTACCTTAAGACTCAGCAGCCCCTGAACTGGTATATACCTAGAAGAGGTAAGAAATAGACCATGGCCATTCACCTATGCTCCAATGTTTACTGCAGCACAATTCACAATGAAAAAGAATTGGAAATAACCTAAATTTCCTTGATAGACAAATGGATTTAAAAACTAGCACATACACACAATGGAGGGCTAGAAAGCACTCAAAAACACTAATGATTGCATGAAGCACCTCGTCTCATGGAAAGAGTTGGAGGAAATTACTCTAAGCAAAGTTAGCCAATAACAAAAGGAGAAGTACATGAGTCCACCGAGATAAGTGTAATCGGCACAGTAGCTATGGGGAAAAAGCCACTTATCTCACACTATAGGGTTCAAGTATAAGTGATCCAGGCAGAGCACAGACCAAAGCTAAGGATGTACATATCATTCCAACGTAAAGAAGGGGAAAAAGGAGGGAGGATGGAGTCCATGACACTGGAGGATTAGGGGGAGAGGGTTGGTTAAGTCTCCACAGAATTGGGAATGTGCATGCAGACCCCACCACGGTGCACCAAACCTTGAGGGCAAAGTAAGCATATGAAGCAACTCATGAACATAGTGGGCTACAGGGGCAACCCCATCATAACCAAACTGATGCCCTCCTAGGAAGTACATGCTATAGAAGGCAATACTAAACCTACAGGTTAGGGAGAAGGGTCAGCCTGCAAACCAAGACAGAAACAGAGAGTGTAAAGGTTGAGACCCCATATCGACACACCAAGCCCTGAGATGAGGTCCCTGCATGTAGCTGCAAAGGCAGAGAGGACTGGAGGACTAGCAATAGCTCGAGACCTAATGTTTCCTCTGTGGAGAATATCATGACAGAGGATAATACTGGGACACACGGCAGGGAGCGATTTGGGTCTGAACACCCAACAGTGGATGAACCACCAGGACAACATAACAGATCAGCAACAGGAGCAAAGCAAAGTCGCAAAGGCCCTGAGGGCTGTGGGCTGGGGGGTGGGAATAAGCACTGGAAACAAATCTGAGGAAAAAGGAGTGGAACCAAGGGTTCTGGGGGGAAGTGAGGGGAGGAGGAAGTGGGAGAAGGGAGAGATGAGCAGGGAATTAAAAGCAAAGATAAGGAGAGCCTAGAGATCCTGGGGTGTTGGAGCAACAGCAATCTAGCTGAAGGGTAAGCCTGAAGGTAGGACAGGAAAACGAGAAAAGGAAACAGAGGAAAGATCTAGGAAGCAAAGCTATGGATAAACATGTAAACATAGGTATGTATACATGTAAATAGGCTAATTCATAAAAATTGGCCTATATTTATACATATATTTATTATATACATATATTTATACTTATACATACATTGAGGTTGTGGATGGACTTTGGACCTCTGCTTAAGCCCTCTCTCAACGCAAGAACACTTTATTCTAACAACCTGTCATTCTGTGATGCTCACCCGTTCAGCACAATTGCTGAATGCATAAGCAAATATGGTGAAGAAATATGATGGTACTGGATAAAATGATACAGTGTCTGGTGTCTTAAAGGCTTGAAGTTAAACAAGTGGCCAACTAGCAGAGAAGCAACAAGCCCACATGGAAGAAGCACACCAACCGGTATGATTATGAGGTGTTGATAAGATCAGATAATAGGCATCAAAACACCCCACACAAACAAACACTGCTGAGAAAGAGGGGTGTCAGAGCAGAGATCCCCCACAGGGTAGTTACCAAATCTGCTGTCAATATAAGATTATGAAGAGTGAAGGGGTGGAATTTAGCCTATCAGGTCCCAGCTTGATGACCTCACTTAGAGTCACTATAGGTGGGATACATATAATACCTGTAAGACATTCCTGCTAACAAGACACATGATGCTATGCTTGTGTCCTGGAGCTGAAGGAACCTTGTAGAGGCACTTGCCAGCCCTGAGATGCTTACACTGTTACTGGATCCACAAGACTTTCATGCAATCAGCTTCATTTGCACATGTCGCATGAAGAGGAATTCATAGTTTGGTATCAGACATATAGGCTAGTATTGGACTTATGGACTTGATGTGGACAGGTCTGGGATGTTTCTTGATATACTACTGCATTTTTTATATCCAACTCTTTCTTAAACACTCTTTCTTATTTGAAAGTGCCCACGAATTTGTTTCTCCAGTATACGCAGACCAACACAGGTCATAAGGAAGGAATGAGTCAACCAAAGCACAGTATAGTACTGATGAAACACACACTATCCCTCTGGTTCCTTGAGCCTTCCTCAGCCCTCACAGTCATGACCCCAGTCCTGCTTTTCAATCCTTGCTAGACCAGAGCATGAACACTGATACAGATAAGAACTCACAATAGACAGAATCCAGGGCAGATAAATCCCACAGGAATAGATATGTGAGTAGCAATACCAGGAGAGAGGAAGAAGAGGAAAGGAGGAAGAGGGACCCCATCTCAATGATTGACACATAAAAACACACACCAGGGGGACTTACAACAGAAATCTTGTGGAAGTGAGACTGCAGTCATTGTTAAGATAAGTAAATAATAATAATTTATCATTTATCAAGGACTAACGAAGGTGGGAGAGTGAGAAAAAAAGAGGAGTTGATACCAAGAGCTCAAATAGAAAGTAAATTATATAAAATAATAATGGTAATATATGTAAAAATATGCCTGATACAAGAGATTTATGATATGAATTATTTTAAGAGCTTTAAGAGCTCCCAATAAAATGATCTTTTTAAAAAATAAAGTGACTTAGTACTATTTTTTGCACTTTAGAACATCATTTTAATATGTAAAACGTTAATAAGAGACTCTCTGTTAAAATAAACAACTATCGAAAAAATCTGGTCTTGCTCCATGACATCTAAACATTAACTCTCTATTCTTTCAGCCTTCCAGAAAACATCAAAATGCAAAAGTATTATTTCAAAAGGGAAAATTCTTCCACTTCCCCTTTTTCTTCCTTCAGTGAATAATTTACTGTGGCTTTGTCTCAAATGGTACTTTGACTGCTGTGAAAAGTTTCCTCATCATAGATTCAGGACCTGAGGGATTATGTATTCTTGATGGTACCTGGAAATAAGCAGTTTATGGATTTGGAGATCAGTGTAATTTGAAAAAAACTACGAAATGAGTCAATACTGAAACCTATCCCAATTGTTGGCCCCAAATTGAAAAGAAGGTGGCAAATTTCTTACTGTAGAAAACTCAGTGGTTATGTTATTCCTTTCTTGGGAGCTGCTGTGTCTCTTGTGAGTGGGACTCAGCATTATTTGCATGAAAATTTAGAGGACTGGATGTTCAATGTGCTGCTCATGTGACTGTGTGATTATGCTGATCCTTGCAGGACTTTGATTTTTTTATTTGCAAGTTTTGGCATTGGATAACAACTTCTAATAAGATTTCCTTGGCTCTTCTCCTTTGGTTATTTTTCAAAGCAAGATCCAATTTAAAAAAAAAACAGATTGATGCTTTATCTTTTACAATGACAATCTTTGGTCAAGGATACAGCCAATGCCTTGCAACTATTAAGACCAACCAAATATCAGAATTTATACACTGGTGAAAGGACCAGAGGCTGCTTAAGTGCTACCCCCACAGCCATGGTTCAAGCAGCCCTGACTCTTCTCAGTATGCCTCTGATCTTCCGAAGGCAGACAGCACCATCACACCAGAAGGAGCTTTCTCCAGAACAAAGTTGATTGACAGACTCAGCCACCGCAGGATAGAATTTAGTGTTATTAGAAGCTCCAAAGTCTAAGCTTTTGGATAAATAACTACAGCCATTACATGCATGAATCAACAACTTCTGTGTTTGATACTTGATAATCTTTTGTAAGGCTGTCTAACATATGTGGAGGATTGCCAGATCTAAAATATCTACTCATTAAAGCAGGAAATTGAACCAGTCAACTCTAAAATTTAAATCTCAGCTGCTTTTGTAATTGTTCTTACTAATGAGAGAAAGAACTCTGATATTATACTTTTTCACAAGTGTTATTGAAAAAAATGAATAAAAGAGCCGCTAGAATAGGCAGGGGACCTTGGACATGTTACCGCTGCATTAATACATTAGAGTATTCATTAAGGACAACTCCTTCCTTGTCATGCTCTGAAATGGACTCTCACTTCCTAGTGAGGGTCTCCACATTCTGTGTGGGCCTTTATTAACTAAAATGGACCTTTTTGTAGACTTAGCCTAGATTCTCAGTACCATGCCCATCTGTACTGATTGATCTTGCCCTCTTGCTTCAGTTGAAGAATAAAGGATTGTCAATCGAACAACAACAACAAAAGGTATCGTTTACATTGGTAAATCTGTGCACAAGACCTCATGATAGTGCAGAAAAGCAAGGATGTAACCTTGAGGAATAAGGTGTGCCTGACCCAAACAATGGGATTTTCAGTTCCCTCACTTGGACACTGAATGGGGTAGGTTGAAGAAAAATTGATGCCTTTGAACAATTGTGAGGATTAGCTCATGTTTTGTTTTATTTTACATAGGGTCACTAAGAGTCAAAACCTACTGGACAGCACCTAACACAAAAGGTGGATACATATATGTGTATACATATACATATGTGTATATATATATCCACAAGCTTACAAGAAGTTTTTCTCTTTTAAAACAGGATGTGTGTGTGTGTGTGTGTATATATATATATATATATATATATATATATATATATATATATATAAAATTTTGGTTGAACCAATGTCCTAAAATCTCATCATTTTGGTGTCAATTCCTCTGACAGTGTCATCTGGTGTGGTCCAAACTCCCTACATACCAGAGTGATGGCTTGATGGACAAAATTCTATATCAAAAAATAATGAGTATTCTGTTTATAATTCTATTGTGCATAAAATTTGGTTTCACTTCTCCTTTATTGTCTTATTGTTGGTTCTAATTTCTCTACCCAATAATCTTAAAACCATATTGTGATTCCTTCTGTTTTGCCAGCCAGTGTCTAGAAGGCAAGAAAATTGTCCTGGAGAGACAACATTGATTAAAACTGTAAAAGCAAAGAATGTGAACTTTTCACAATCGTGAACTTTAGAGCATGAAACCAAATGGGTGACCCAGTTCTCCAATAAGCATGCATTGTTTTTACTATGGATGAAAAGAAACATATTTCCTGTTACTAAATCATTGTTGGATTACCTTCCCCAGACTAATTCAGTGCTTCTGAAAAGGTAACTCTGTACAGTGACAACAAAAAATGGCTAAGAGTGCTTCTAAGCTACAGGACAAAGGGCATCAAATTTCTTCTGGGAAAAACAGTAGTTAGAGGCAAAGATTCTTTAAGGCTTATGCTGCCCATGATCACTTTAACCTCGGTGGTCAGTGCATATGCTTCAGCAAATCTGACAATCACAGAACTAGACTGCTGTCAGAGAGGTGAGCCCAGAGTGATGTTCTTTCAAATATATCCAAGAAAAATGGATCAAGGTAATCCTGAAATGTGTTAAACTTTAATTGCTTGAGAGCTAGGACAAAAGTCACTGCAACTGGCAAATGCAAGGCTATAAATATCAGAAATTAGTTTCCTGGCACTTGCACTCCAAAACACTCATGTTCCATGAAACCTTTAACCATCCAAACATTAGCTATGCTAATTGTCCTCTGAAACTAAAGTAGACATAGTCATTCAAAATTGCAGCTTATGATTTCAATGGAACCTATCTTTGTATGGATTTTAAAAATTACATTTACAGACATTTGGCTGTTTGTGTGGCTTGGATTGGCTTTTTGACTTTTCTATCAAAATGTGTATGAAGTAAACTGTGTCTGAAATGTTTTATTTTCAAGTCTTTTCCTTTTGAAATTATGCCACACATGTCTAATACAAAATAGATTGCATCAACATTTAAAAGGCTCCCCTAATGTCAAAATATGATACTTAAAACGATATCTGACTTGGTTTAAAAGTAGCTGTAAAATTTCAAAGAATGCACAAATGAAAAGGGTATTACAGAGACATTTATTTCTAAATAAATATGAATTTTGCTTATCTTTAGTAATATTCATTATGCTAAAGGCTCTGCACTTGAGTTCAATCCTATGTTAAACTCATCTTTACATTTCCTATGAGTTACATTTTTAAAGGTAAAAATTTTAAAGATTGTATAAATTAAGTCAGTTAGGGTTAACTTTCAATTATCAAAGCTAGGCAGGGGGAGAGGCATTTGAATGATTCTGTGACAAGTCCAGTTCACAGGAATACTAATAGGGCAGAACGGAATTGTCTCTTAGGCTTTCCAAGACTGCAAATCTTTCGGAAAATGGACTGTCACAGCTTCCTCCTCTGTATAGCTAATGGATTCAAACAAGAGAGTCCTGGCTACCTGTCACGCAGTTCAGCCAGTAGGCCATCAGCACTCCAAAAAGCACTTCTATCGAGTCGATTCCAACCCGTAGTGGGTCGATATGATAAGCATAATGCTCATTTTGTCCACGTGAAAGAAGGAAACTCAGAAAGAACATATAGAACATCCTTGGTATCCACAGGTCCTGCATCCTGATTGAACCAGAATAATTTTGGAAATTTTTGAAAGAGAATGTGTACCCTACTTCAGATGACTGTCCACACCACAAAATTTACTCCAAGACCACTCACTGGTTTTATTAAGTCACTTACTTTCTCTTTAGAAAATAACATTTTAAAATCTATTAGTGTTTAACATTGCAAATAGTGAGAATTTCATAATACGTGACTGCTCTTATGTGGAAACTATATATAGACAAAAAGACAATCATACTATACAGTATACTCTACGGTTTAAAATCAGTCAAAGTGTGTGTCAGTGTTGTTCTCTTTCATCATATATATTTAATCCATAAATTTAGCAAATGATCCGCAAACTGGACTATATGAAGAAGCACCTGGCATCAGGAATGGAGAAGGCTCATTAACAACTTCTGACCAGCACATGACTCAGCCTTGATTCCTGAAAGCAAAGAAGACTTGAAGCACCTCCTGATAAAGGGTTATAGCAAGGCAAAAGTGTCAGTCTTAGTCATTTTCAGAGGAAACCAGCCTCCAAGAACTGAAGGGTCAGTGGGCACAATTTTTCGGCAATAATATATAAAGATTATAGTAAAGTCATAGAGGATGAAAAAGTTAGGAAAGAGACTAAAATAAAGGAGTCAGGCACATTTTATGGGAGGACGCTCAGCTCAGCTCCTTGTGACGGTCCCAGTGGACCTGGTAGAAGACAGCCTGAACTTATCTCAGATACTTATAAGTAGTCTAGGACATACATATTCAGAAGTTGTTGCATGAGTCACAAGGTGGGTGATAACTACATCAAGACCCCTTAGCTTATAGGTGAAGAACCCTAATAACTGCACTGGGAAAAGGTATGTGGAGCATTGGGTAACAAAGTTGAAAGAGAAAACAAAAGAATGTCTGCTTCTAAGGGGAGATAAAATCAACCCTGTGCTCACTGTAAGGCAGCATAGCTGTTGGGGGAGGATCTGGGAATGATATTTAAAGCAGGATAATGTGCTTGAACTTTACCAAAGTGGAGGCTCTATTACAATGGATTACTAGCTTCACAGATCCCCTATAAGTTAGGAAATATAGTCCTCGTTATATTCCCTTCCATGTTAGTTTCCTGCAAATGATATCATCATTCAAGGCACTTAATTCTTGCTTCTCAAAAATGGGGGCAATATACAAGCAGCGATCTAGATGAGATCAGAGACCAAGCATCAAAACGGCAGAACAAAAACTTCTATCTATGTGAATGAGGAGCAGGGGGCGTTGGAGACCCAAAGTTCATCTATCGACAAATGCACATCCCCTCATAGAAGGCTCACAATGAAGAGATGAGCCAGTCAGGGTGCAGTATGGCACCAATGAATCACACAACTTTCCTGGAGTCCTTTAATGCTTCCTCTCCCCTAATTCTACCTTACAAATCCGGCTCAACCTGAGCATGTACACTGGTACCGATAAGAGCCCACAACACAGGGAATTCTGGACAGATAAACCTCTCAGGACTTATAATATGACTAGCACTATCAGGAAGTTAAGGGGAAGATGGGGGGAGAAAGGGAGAACTGATTAAAATGATCAATATATAACCCCCTCCCAGGAGGACAAACAACAGAAAAGTGAGTGAAGGGAGACAACTGTCAGTATAAGACATGAAAAATAGAATAATTTATAAATTATCAGGTTTCATGAGGGATGTGGATTGGGAGATGGGGGAAAATTGACTGATACCAAGGGCTCAAATAGAAAGAAAATGTTTTGAAAATGATGGCAACGTATGTACAAATGCGCTCGACACAAAGGATAGATGTCTGGAGTGTGATAAGAGCTGTAAGAGCCCCCAATACAATGATTTTTTAAATGGGAGCAATAATTCTAAATTTAAAATAAAATTTAATTTTATGTTATCACTGCATTCTTATCAAACACTGGATTTAAATAGATGCCAAACCAATGCAGTTTCATGAGATCTGGAGTTTCTTATTCAGTTAAAACAAAACAAATTTGACTGATCGTGAACCTATAAGTAGAGTAGTTTCTTCTATCAGTTTCCAAAACTAGAAATGCCTATGGAAGTAGAATCCGTCATCTTTCTCCAGCTGAGCAGCTGATGGTTTCAAACTACTGATTTATCCTACGACATAGCCCACTATGTCTGTCACCAAGGCTTAGAGAAACAAAGAATGGCTACTCTTTAGCCTTTGGAAGATTAAAGCTCAGCCTGTGCTCTCAATTAAAGAATCATCATACTTAATTTAAATGTCATTATCCTTAAAATTCGATGGTATGCTAACCTCTATGTATTTCTTATATGTCAGTTTAAAGTTTTCTATTGTTCTGTTTCCAACATAGGTATAGACTTAGATGCAGGAACACTGTGAAAAAAAATGACTCTCAATGAGAAGGAATGACAATATATTCAAAACAAAACAATTGTGGAGATGGCAGCGTCCCGGACAATGCTTCCTTCTAGTATATATTGGGTCACAGTGAGTTGGAGGCAACCTGACAGAGCTAATAACAACATGAACATCCTGTATAATATTAACTCTTGAGAAATGTATATCAATGAGTCAGATAAAGAAACAAGAAATAGCAAGAAGGTCTACATGAAAGAAAATCCTTTAATGAGTAGAGCTTGATTCTCCCTCACTGGATTTTCACTGTCATAAAGACAAAATTAGACTCATAAGTAGGGCATAAAGAGATGAGCTTCTTCAAATCTCATCTAAAAGAACTGATGTTTTGCATTTAAATGATGGTAGGTAATACTAGAATTTTACTGTGAGCAAAATTGAATATATGAAGATGTTTTCTCATTGTTACATTTAAATCATACTAATTAAAACATATAATGTTTAGAATCATGTAAGAATAACAATATGACTTCATATCAAATCAAATTAACATATCCATCTAAGAAGTATTAAATTTATAAGCACTAATATATTAATTTTTATTCTTAGCTCAGGCGATTCCTCTATACATTTATCACTTAAATGTGAATATCATCTATGTGATAAAAACTGTAATACTGATACGTACTTTGTTTAGATGGAATATAGAGTATATATAGAAATATATCTACTATGATTTATTACATATTCAGCTATTGAGCTCTTCAAAAAAGAAATCAAGCATTTGGTAAACATTTACAATTGCTATGTCTAGTATTGTCTAGAAATATTCCCTAGAGTCACATGTAAAGTTAAAAGCACTATCTTTCTTTCAAGATGCTCATCAGGAAAAATTCATATAGCATACACATAGGAAATGCTTTATCTTTATGAACAATATGAATTAGTGAAAACACACATTTAAAGAATAAAGCTACTTATTGGCATTCCAGAAACCATAAAGGAGACCAGGGTATGTTACATTAAATCAAATATTTCCTTTTAAAAAATATCCTTGATTTCCTAAGTGTTTTAACATCTTTTCAAAATGCCCCCAAATGCTTTCAAAATCAAAACACTTTATCCAGAGTGATTTAAGCTACTCTGTGCACTAACATTTTAAAATCATGCTTACATTAGGAAAGTGAATATCCTACATATTGCACTTCAGCGGATTATTTAATAAACCTCTTCTAGCCATAGCGTTTATAACTCCCAACAAGTGACTTTTTTCTCTTAATGGGACTGGATTGAAGGAGATGGGGGGAGATGCTGCTGTGAGTGACTGATAACAGAGTTCATTGTGGTTGTCACTCTGCTGGGAATAAAATGAACCATTTTAGAAGTAGCAAAGGGGAGTGAGGACGGAATCTCAAGCCCACCAAATATGAAGATCTGAATTGACTATGTCCTTGGATCCCAAAATTCATGAACAGAAAGCTGTAACGCAGGAGAAGAAGCAAAGCAGCAGCAACAGCAGCAAACCCAAGAGCCAGAGCATGGGACAGGGTAACAGTCTTCCTGACTCACAAAGTAGGTAAAGTTGCCTGCCTTTGGGAAGAAAGCAGACATGCAAAGTGGATTGACTCCTGAGACTTAATTGGAAAAGTTAGTGTGATAAGCCACAGAGCTATTACTATGGAGTGACATGCATATGGCTTGAGCTAGGTAGAGGCTGGAGATATTTGTCTGTATACATGGCTGAGAAGAGACTGCTCTGCTCAATTGAATCCTGAACATGTGATCCTTCATTTTAACCTGATAACTATTATAACTGACCCCTTAAAAAGAGTGTGTGATTCTGTTTGGCCACTGTGATGAATGACCAAGTCTTCTTGCTATGGAGAGTAGTGAGGGTTGATGTTCGAATTGGTAAGGATGGGTGGAGAACAGAGCAATCGATCTTGGACTTCTTTTTGATGGTTATTCACCTCATACCCTTCTCCTCCCCACTCTCTATTTCACCTTTAGGAAGCTAATCAAATGTGGCTCCCATGGTATAGCTACAAAAACACATGTCCCAAATTGCCTAGTAACAATCAAATTTATTTATCCTTGCAGTAAATATCCACCAACATAAATTAATCAGTAAAAGTAAACAAATGAATATAATTAAAAAATAAGAAGCTATGATATGATTAGAAGTAGCCCTGACAAAAGCAGGTTACATGCTAGGCTGCTGAACAGAAGGTCAGCAGTTCAAACCCACTAGTCATTCAAGGTAGAAAGAAGTTTTCAGTTCCAATAGAGATTACAGCATCTGAAACTCAAAGAGGCAGTTCTGTTCTGTCCTGTAGTCACTATGAATTAGATTCAACTTGATGATAGAGCATTTGAGTTTCTGACAGTATAATGGGAGAGTCAAATGTTAAAAGGAGAATCGCTCAGTATCATGAGATAAAGAATAAGTTTCACAAGGGAAAGCATTTTTATGTATCTGACAGTGACCTACCATCAGGGTTCTCAAGGTTTCTCTGAAGTCCAGTCTCTATTCCTGACACCTTTTGAGTGATCTGCAATGCCAAAACTATTTTCATAATTATTATTTGGGGCCATTTTCAATTTTTCTCATAACTGAAAATTTATATTTTATTGAGGCAGAATGAATGTGTGACAGCATGACTTAATGAATACAAATAAGAAAATTCAGTTGTCTTCTAGAAAGGAAGACACAGAAAAAATTTTTCAAAAAATACAAAATAATGCCACTCTTGCCACTAATGTTGTAGCTGTTTGTTTTTCAGGAAAATAAGTTTAATCTACCTATGAATCTGAATTATTGATCTTTTCATCTTTTAATGTGGCAAATATCAATAGATTAAAGTAAAACAAATAAAACCTCTCCAGAAAAATAAGGCTGGAATGTTAAGAATGAGAAAATTATAAATTGGACAGCATGAAAGACCCACTTCCATGAAATTTCAGTGTATTAGCAAAGACTATTTTGTAGCTCTATAGAAAATGTTGCTTTCAAAGATGGGCATTCATTCAGCCTGTATAAATAAAAGGGTGCTGTTGTTTTTTTTTTTTTATGTTGTCGGGTAAAAACAGGCTTTGTTGGTTTATCAAGGTTGTTAGATCATTGAGTCAACCCTGGTTCATAATAACCCCATACACAACAAAGAGAAGCGAGGCCCCCTCTGGGACGATCCTCACAATCATGCCATGTTCAAGCCCAGTGTTCTAGTCACTGTGTCAAACAGCCTCTTTTCCACTGATCCTCTACCAAACATGATCTCCTTCTCCAGGAACTAATGGTCCCTAATCATATGTCCAAAATTTGCAAAGCCATATCTCACTCTCTTTTTAGTTAAAGAAGATTCTGCTTGTCCTTCTACCGAGATAAGTTTATTCCTTCTTCAGGCCCTCTCGGGTATACTCAATGATCTTCTCCAAGACCATAAATCACAGGCATCACTTCTCCTTTGGTCTTCCTTACTCGCTGCCTAGCGTACTCCAGCATTATGAAATTTAGATCCAGGCCATGTTGACCCCAGCTATAAGAAGATATGAGTAGAATCCAACCCATCAATCAGGTCACAGCCTGATGACACCTCTGCATCTCTAAGAGATGCTCTGGAAAACTGTTTTCTCTCTCGCCCGTCTCCTTGCTTGTTTGGACCCTATGCCTGGCTTTGGGGGGCTATAGCAAGAATGGCCTGCCAACTCTGGGAGTTTTTAGTTCCCTGATGTGGCGGTCATGTGCTTATGTTAATTTCATGATTGAGATGTAGGGGTGGAGTCTGGCATGTTAATCTGAAGATTGCCACTGAGTAGCCAATGAGGTCTCTGTGTGGGCATGGCTTTCTCCTGATATGTCTGGAAAATCTCATGATATTTCCCTCATGGAGATGAGAAGCTATCTCCCCAGTTGTTGGGAGTTAGTCTCAGAGACAATTAATCATGGACAAGACAAGGTGGCAGCGTCTGAGGAGCCAGAGAAGCCACACAGCTTTGCCCTGATGGAGCCAGACCTCTGAAGCTGGAGAGGTCATGTGGAGACCACTGCCAGCGATGAGTTGCTTCTATCATCACTGGATGTTCTTGATGAACCCTGAGCCCTGGAAGCAAAGAGCCATGGGGAGACCCCTGCCAGCACCAGGACTCTGTACCCACTGACCTGTGACTTTGTGAGTTGGAAGGAGACATTGTTGACTGGTATAGGACATATAGGTTAATATCAGATTTATGACTTTGAACTGGACTGGGTTGGGAGGCTTTCTCAGTGTTCCATTCCTTTTATATATAAACCCTTTCCTTATATCCATTGCGTGTCTATGGAATTTGTTCCTCTAGTTGACCCAGACTAACACACCGGCCATAATCCTGCTGCAAACCTTGGATCCATGTGACTCTATCTGCTTGCCTGTGAATGCACAGCTTTCCACTTCACTTTACTTCAACAACTGGCAGCTGGTGAGTTTCGAGGGGCTCAAGGTAATAGCTGACCCAAGCTGACTTGAGTTAGACTGGGCAGGGTTCTCTCCTTGATCCAAATGTATTTCTTATACATGAGTATCATGGGTATTGTTTCTCTAGAAAACCTAGCTTAACATGAGCATGTTAAAACAAGAGAAAATGCCACAGCATGGATCCGGTGCCCTCCAGTACTCGACTGACAGCTTTGCTCCTAGCACTTCAGGAGGGTTTTTATAGCTTATTTCACCAGGGTAATCCCTCATTTGATTTCTTTCTATTTCAGAGGCAGAACCTATAATGAAAAAAAAAAAAAGAATAGCCACAGACTGACTAAAAAATAAAGAGGAAAAAACCTCTGATTTTTTTCACACCTTCATACAATTTTATATTATCTTTCATTCAAGAAAGAAAAATGCAACAAAAACCATCCTTGAGGTTTTATAAAACTAAAACCAGCTTGTGAAAACATTTTAATAGATAGTATCAAAAATAAACTCTTAAGCATTGTAGACTTATGGTAAGCCTAAAGGCCACAGGGAAAAATCCTCATTGACCATAAATGGGCTGTTGCATATTCTCAGTGGAAAATCTATGAGATCTTATTAACAGAAGTGTAAATACATGCCATTCTTTTGTGCTCACAGACACTCCAGAAGACTGGCCAGAATAGGAGGGTCCAAGTGCAAATAGGACACACAAAGTCATTGCATTTTTCCATGATCTTATGTATTTCCCCCACCTCCTTAATTTATCTTCTTTCATGGTAAAAATATCTACAAAGCATAAGATCACTATAAGCTAACAGGTGGCAGCTCTACATATGCTTGAAAATAACCCATTAAGATTCAGCAGAAGGAGAGAAGTCCCATTTCCCATAAATAGACTTTTTTTCTAGTCACATTACAGCTGTGTGAAAACTGAGGAATAAAGAAGAGGTATTTGTGGTCATAACAATGCTGTATTCATTTCCATTCCTTAGGAATTCAGGAAACTAAATTATGATATTTTTTAGGGACAATGAATGCACAAATTACAGTGGCTCAAGACAAACAACAAAATGCTACTTATAGGAAATCAAAGGAATAACATTATCTAAAAATCAAGTATATGTTACATGACATATATAAAATAATAGGATAATTATGATATTGTCATTATGCAATCAGAGAACAAAAAATAACATGATGACTGGATTACAGTGAAAATGTAGGAACTTCTGAGATTTCACGTTAAGAAGATATATTTGAAAAGCAAGGAAAAACAGCTCAGTTTTTCAGTCCAGTCTAGGGTTAGTGTTTGACAGATATCTATTTCAACCGTTTCAGAGATTGGAAACTTGGTGAAATTTCTGTGCTTGATGGTCTCGTCATCCAGGACTCAATATTTCCTCCATAAAAACATAAGCAATAGGTCTGAGTTCCGGTGGCGTAGTGGTTGAGTGCGGGACTGCAGCCCACTGGGTTGGTGGTTCAAATCCAGCAGCAGCTCTCCAGGAGCAAAACTGGGCCTTCTACTCCCACCACAGGGCAGTGATGGCCCCCCCCAAAAAAAACATAAGCAATAATAATACTTAAATGCTCTATCCACTTTTCTTTAAAGCTTATTCCTACCAACCATCTATGGGTAAAATAAGATAGAAGTCTTGCTTAATCTCTAGAGCAGGGATCCTCAAGCTTCTTAAACAGTGGGCCAGTTCGCTGTCCCTCAGTCCGTGGGAGGGCCAGACTATATTTAAACAATAAAACAAAAACAAAACTATGAACAAATTCACTGCAGGCCCGGGATGAGTCAGCTACTAACGAGGACAGTGGCGGCAGAAAAACACTCAGCAGACCAGATAAATGTCCTCGATTGGCAACATGTGGCCCTTGGGCCATAGTTTGAGGACCCCTGCCCTAGAGCGTAAGAAGGCTTAAGGGCATCATTCAGAAATGACTCAAACACAAACAGCAGCCACAGCAGCATCCCATCAGTTTGCTAGACATTCAGTCTCATCTTAGTCCTTACCCAGACCTTAACAACAGACCTAAATTTTAACTAGAACTGGGATTGATTCTGATGAACATTCCAGTTGAACGAGCACTGATGTGATTAAAGTATAAATTTATCATTTCTTTAATGTTCTTCATCAAACCACACTGGATTGCTTTGTTGGCTTCTGTCCATTGAGATTTTGGGTTTCCCCCACCACCACCCAATTTGGCTTTAGGAAAGCTTTTATTTGTTTCTTGGGGACAATGTTTACTCAGTGGTGGATTTGATTTACCAGCACACATCTGACACTAGAAGTTGCCATGTTGTTACTTCTGAAAACTCAGCCAATAAAAGCCAAATGGCTCACAGTGACCCAATCTTGCTCTACATGGGGGAATCATGAGTTGGGGTGGGCTCACCTAAAGCCAGAAAGGGGCTTCTAGCCAGAAAGATAGAAAGAAAATGAAATGTATTAAGTAGACCAGGTTTCTTGATAAGACTTTTCATTGATGTCCTCATATAAGGTAGTGCTTAATTTTAAAACTGTTCAAATTAGAATGCTTTAATCGGTTAAATGAGTACACTGAGGTCATAAAACTAACAAATGGCAACCCCAGTCTTCACAAAGACATGGATTCAAAATGCTGCTTTTCTTATTCCAATTGCCCAGACTTTTCCTTTAAATAAGTTATGTAAAGTTACTGCAAAGAAAGTCCAGGGTATTAAGAGCCCGCATTGACTTGTCTATGTTTAAAATATGAAACTGCCATCTAAACAGATCAGCTCAGTTCCTAACCAAATTAGGGCTTTAGTTCTAACAACTGATGGTAACACATCAAGAGGCAGAAGAATGTACCAATTAATTAGAGCACAAGCACGAGAACCAGTCTACTTGTTGGAACCTCTGCCCCACCACACACTTATGTGACCCTGGCCAAGTGGCATACACTCTCCTTAAAACATAGATAATAATAGCAATTTACCTCACAAGATTTTAATGAGGACTACATTAGTCATTGTATATAAATATATATAAACATATATATATATATATATTTAGTGCTCGATAGATGTTGGCTCTTTTTGCTCCACTCACACATTCACTGCCGTCCAGTCGATTCTGATTCATGGTGACCTTACAGGACAGAGGAGAACTGACCTTGCCAGTTTCTGAGACTGCAAATCATTATAGGAAGAGAAAAACCTCCTCTTTCTCCTCAGAGCAGCTGGGCGGCTTGAACTGCTTCCCCTGCAGTTAGCAATCCCAGGTGTAACCCATTCCTCCACCAAGGATCCTTTGTTATCTGTATTATTAGACTCACTGCCATTGAGTCCCTTCCAACTTTTATCAGTCCTATAAGAGAGAGAAGGACTGCCCTTGTGAGTTTCCAAAAGTGCGTATCATTACCAAAGAAACAGCCACACCTTCCTCCCTCAGAGAGAAGTTCTGAACAGCTGTCCTTTTGGTTAGGAGTCCAATGTGTAAGCCACTCTGCAGCCATGGCTCTTTGCCAGTCAATAAAATGACTTGTTAGTAAACATGCCTCTGTTTGGGGGTTCATTTGTCTGTTTTAAAAGCGCTGTCTATTTACAGCATGACAGTTGGTAATATTCTGCCAGATGAACATGAAACATGCATTCCCTTTCTTCTGTTGCTCTTCTGCTAGAATGTATCCATCATTTGTCCTTAAATAAGAGCAACAACACTCACCACCAACATTGTAGTAAACAGGAACAATGAATCCTATCACTGAATGTTCTTGTACTGTAATAATCAATCCATGTCCATCTTTACCAAGCTAAGGCAACGGACGGCCAATTACTCAAACAACAAAAGCAGCAGAACAACGATCCTAATACTAGGAAGTAGGAGCCTACAGATTTGTCCCTTCATTCCCAACGTGGAGTCTCAGGCAAATTCTACCAGAATGCATTTCACACCCAAAATCTGACAACTGACCATCCTCACTCTGGTCCAAGTCACCAGAATGGCATTTCTCTCCTTGAACCCCTCAAGTTTATTTCTGATTCTGCCACCATAACGCAAACCAAGACAAAAGCCACTACGACTGTGTAATTCTGACTCACAAGGACACTAGACGACAGAGCAGAACTGCCCCCGAGGGTCTCCCAGGCAGAAAAACTTTACAGAAGTCGATTGTCTCCTGTTTCTCTGACAGACCAGTTAGTAGGTCTATCTCACCCACCATTCTGTAGGTGGTCAAAGTACTTTAACTACCGTATCTCATCAGGGCTCACCTACGAAAACAATCCTCATCCTTCCTCTCTTCACATTAGTCCAGAAATACTAGCCGTTTGATCCTCACACACCTATCTTTGGATCATGCTGTATGTCATTCACTCACTCGATACTGGCCATTTCCTATTTTCCCATTGAATCTATGGTCAAAGTCTCTCTGTGATCTATTTTGAACTTCAACAATTCCTGCCACCATATTCTCCATCCCCTGTAAGCAGTACTGATCCTTTCTAGTTACATAATTTGCTAATTTGTGTTGTTTATCATATCCTTTTTCTTATCACTAGAATGTAAGCTCCACAAGGGCAAATATTACCTGAGTTCCACTCATTGTTTCATCATCTGTATTTAGCATTCAGCTATATAAGCTATGGATGCTCAACAAATAGTTAGCACAAGAATAAATTAATAGATAATCTTTCAAATATATGGCACAACAAGGGAGAAATATATATGTGCATCATATGTATAGATGTGCACATATACACATATATATTTATACATAAAGTAAATTCACAATGCTCCTTAGAAGTGAGGACAGTGAGACTGGGTGCCATATACATGTTTGTACATGTTATCATGAGAGATGAGTTGTTATCATGAGAGATGAGTAACAGGAAAAGGGCACAAACTTGGCCAAGTGAAGGGTCAGCTAAAGTGAGCAAGACTGCTTCTGCAGAGATCCCCCTGTGACCTCAAGTTGATTCCAACTCACAGAGGCTGAACAGAATACTGGTGGATTCCAAGCACTTGTCTTTGGATTAACTGCCAACTACCTAACCACAAGGAAAGACGCCTGTGGGGAGCAGTCCTGCTCTCATGTATAAGGCTGCCAGAATTTGGAATCAACTCAATGAGCAGGGTTCTTTTTTGTTTGCTTTTTATAATAAGTACCCTCTCCTACCAAAGCAGAGAAAAAAATACATGCATAAGTTTGTACATGAAAGAAATCACCTTTTCTCAGTTAGAAAGACCACTCTGCCATAATCCAGCCATATAGCACAGGAAGCAGATGTAATGACCTTGTACAAATGAAATTACAGGAGCATACTGACAGCACCATTACTCATGTGGCCAGGATGCTGGCGAACAGCTCATAATCTTGCAAAAAGCACTTTGGGAATTTTAATGACTACACAGACTCATCAGCAGTTTAGTTTCAATTCCCCTCTGAGAAACACCCAATACTGCAACCCTTTTGCTCCACTAGAATATTCACCCAAGGGCTCATGAGAGCTCCTGAATGACGTGGCTCGAAATCAAATGCTGAGAACTTGGACACTGTCATTTATATCCTCTCTTCTTCTCATAGTTCCCCCAGTGATACGTGTCTTTCTAAGAACATGATGCTTTCCCCTTAATAGTTCTTGTAAATGTTAGAGCATTTATACTGCGCATGAGGAAAAAAGAGGTAGAGCTACATTGTATCCTACTCTGTTGGAATAGTGGTTCCTCACTGGGCTGCCATTCCCAAGGTCTGCAGTTCAAAACCACTCACTGCTCCTTGGGAGAGAGACGGGTCTTTCTACTCTGAGAAACAGACTCCGGGACTCCAGTCTCCTCTAAGTCACCATCAACTCAGTGACAGTGAGCTCGGCTTTATGTTTTTATTCAAATAACCAACAGAATGTAACAAGAGGGAATAATGTGAGGCTTGCAGAAAAGCTTCACAAGGTCCACATATGTTAGAATTTAGACAAAATCATTTTAAAAATCAAGAAAAAATATGGAACGATGAAATCCTATCTTCCACCCAGAATAGGAAATTTAACCCAGGTAAACATACTTGCCTTAATTTCACAGTACAGGGTATACAAATCTAACCAGTAATATAAAATTCATCAATCAGGAAAATAAACCAACCCACTTTAAATGTATGCTACATGATAGTTCATCTTCAATTATCACAGTTTTTTACCAAGGAATGTTATGAAAAATTGTTTCACAAAGTTTTGGATCCCTATAATGTAAAATTATCTTAATATTATTTCTTCATAGAATGAGCTTTTAGAACTCTATTGCATTTTTAGAGTAACAAGCCCCTTCTCCAAGGATGGTGAGCTCAAATTTGACAATATCACTGAAGACTTTTCTCAAGAGTTCTCCTATTTACCCTCAATACAACTTAAACTAAAAAGCAAAACACAAAACATGTCAGACTGAATCTGGAAGAGTAGAAGACTAAGGAAGGCATGTGTGTCTAATTGTACTGCCCGTGACCTACATAACTTAGAAAATGACTTGGTGTCATAGAAAATGACCTCACTTACCTACACAAGAAACAGAATGCATGTAAATCACAGTCAATGCTTACTTGCAAGTTTTAAACTTTTAATTTTTCAGTTTTTCAAAAAAAAAAAAGGGACAAAATATGCAACCTTCCTCTAGTTCCCATGCTCCCACCCACTATCACGAGCCCAATTCTACCACATAAATCCAGCTAGACCAGGAGATGTACAGTGAAGATGGAAACATGGGAAACTTAGGATAGATGATCCCTCAAGACTAGTAATAGGAGTGGTAATACCAAGAGGCTGGAGGGATGGAGGGATAGAAAGGGAGAACCAACTTCAGGGATCTACACGTAGCCTCCTCTCTGGGACACGGACAACAGGGAAGTGAGTGTTGGGACACATTGTACAGTGTGTACAGGATGAAAAAAATAATTTGTAAGTTACTAAGGGTTCAAGGGAAAGGATGGGAGGAAGGGTAATATAGGGAACTGATAATGGGGGCCTGGAGGGAGGGAGATTGTTTTGAGAGTGATGATGGCAATGGGTGTGTAAAAGTGGCCTGCATACAACTGATGTTGTTAGGGATTGTGGTGGGAGTTGTACGGGCCCCCAATAAAATGATTCATTAAAAAAAGGGGGGGGAGGGGAAAGGGGAGTTTTGTTTTGTTTTTTTAAAGAGGAGCTTGTACCAAGGGCTCAAGTGGAAAATGTTTGGAAATGTATGTGGCAGCAAATGTGCTTGATACAAATGATGTACTGAATGTTGTAGTAGCTGTAAGAGCCCCCAATAAAATTATTTTTAATTTTTTTAAAAAAAATAATAAAACCTAAAAAAAAGAAAGACAAAAAGTTTATTTTTAAATACTTGAAATAATTCTAAAAAGTACATTCATTAAGACAATGGATAGTCTCTCTTTCAATGTGCTTAAAGGCCGGGAGTAGGCACGAGTACCATTCTGACTTGACAACCCGTAAAACTCAAACCAGACTTACTGGCCTTGATTGGCTGGGTCCTGACTCATAGGGACCCTATGATTTTTCTGTTTTAAATTGTTGTTATTCAGCTATTTGTTAACCAGTCATCTTATTTGCTGTTTATTTCTTTAAGTGAAGATAAATCCCTGAGTGACAGCATACCAAAAGACTTGCCTTAAAGAAGGTATGAATGTAGGCACACCCATCAAGAAAAAGGAGTCATCCCTCAGACTTTCCAATTCCTGAACACGGACTCCTCAGTGCCATGCACACACACTGAAATTCTTCTTTAAAAACTAAGTACTCTATTAGTCTTTGAATAGAATCTTCTACATGCTTTGCACCTAGAATGTGACACAAATTTTCTTAATTTATGAAAAGGTGACCACAAACGAGATGAGCTAATGACATTAATCCACAGCAGAATGTGTGGACGTGCAGCCTCAGGGGTCAGATAAAAATTGGATGGGCAGATATTGCCAGATTTCAATAAGAGACAACGTGCTGGTAGATCTGATAAATTTATTTTAAAAGGCCAATGAATTTACAATCTCGGTCTCTTCACGGACTCTACTTCATTTGATGTCTATCCACATAGTTTCCTAGAGAGACACGTATAACACCATTTTCCTTGCAGAACTTATCATAAAAACCAAAAGTTGAAGACAATGAAAAAAGCCATCAACTTGATGAGATGAATAAACAACGATACATGATGCACTGGGCACTTGACCAAAGTAAAAGGGGTGATCCAAAATCTAATCTCTTGTTCTTAACTTCCGAGCCTTCTGACAGGCTATTGACCTATGAAAATCCAAATTTTAAACTAAGGAATGCTAGGTCTGAAGTTGTTCAGGACAAAAGGCACCATCAAATCATCAGCAGGTCCGAGTAGGGAGCTTTCCATTTTAATGCAGATAGCTAGCATAGCCTATAGTGCAAACCACTTTCACTGAATGTTAGGCACTTCAAAATTTAGGATGTATGACATAATTAAAATGGCTTACACAAGATATGATAATTTTATATTAGGCTCTGCTTCTGTTTCTGAGAAGGTGACCCATGACTGTGGGTGGGTAAACAAGGGAGGGGCAGCTTGGCCTGAGAAAGAATGTGGGTGGAAGTGGATTAACCAATATGCAGAAAAGTGCTTACACAGAGAACTTGCCTGGGCATGTCCTTCTTACTCTGGAACATGTCCTTAATGATTTTCCAAAACTAGTCAATCAAAAGAATTTTCACTAGTTAAGCACGTAGAATATTCTTCACTGTGAACTCCTGTGCCTGGCTGGTATCTGTCCTCAGGAAATTGCTGTCGTCTTGGATTTTTGCTGGCAGTCTATGATTCTCCTGTATGAATGCTTTTGTGTGTTCAATAAATCCTTTTGGCTTTATTTCAACTGAGTCAGGGAGTTGTTATTGTTTTGTCTAGCATAATACATATAATGGAATATTACTCAAGCATAAAGAGAAATGAACTTGATACATTCTACAACATGTCAGTCACAAAAAGATGCTATATGATCTCCCTTGTATGAAATAGGCAGATACATAGAAAGTTTACTATTATTCGTGGTGACAAGTGGTGGGAAGTAGGGGAAAAGGGGAAGTTTTTCTTACGGGTGTTGAGTTTATGGTAAAAAGAGTCAATAATTTGACAAAGGAGAGTGGTAATATTTGTACAACATAATGAATCCGGACAATGTCACTAAATCCTCAATGTGGACATTTCAAAATTCAGGAAGGTTTAGTTCTGTTTATTTTCACCACAATAAACATAAAAATCTATGCCGTCTATACAGACCATGCATGCCACTGCAAACGGTTTTTTCCCTCGTGATTTATATCTCATACACTTGTCTGGAAACAAACCCTTGTTGTGTAACTTAATGGCATGTTTCAGATATTTCCAATAAGTGTATCAACAACAAAAATCACCCCACAATATGTTTTGCTCTTTAAGGCTTATGAGTAGGATGTACACAATAACAGAAAGGAAAAGAGAAAAGACCGTACAGTGGCAAATGTTGGCAGCTATCTTCTTTCTTCCCAGACAAAACTCATACTAAGGTCTTACGAAAACAGCATTTCTTGTGAAGTGCCAAAAACAACACAGATAATTGTTACACGGTTCTCCCATGGCGACTGCTGCAACAGTCTTCTTGCTTTGACTGTAGCCATGTCTAGCCTCAGGGATAAAATTAAGAGCCAACTTTAAATCTTAACCCTGAAGGGTCAGCTTTCGGAATGTCATCTCCTGGCCTTCTAAAAACAAGACCTGCACTTTAGAAGCTTTTCTTAAGAAAAAGGGAAAATGGCATTTTGTGTGCATTGGTCTCCCTTGCCCAAGCATTTAAGTTCAACTTGAAAATTTAGCACTTTTTTATCCAATACCCTGGAAATAACAAGAATATTATAGAAAATCTAGAGAAATCTAAATGTATAAGGAAAATACCAGTATTCCATTACCTCTTTATGTCCCTTTAGTATATAGCATAGTAATTGTTTTATATTTAAAAAGCATATACATACATGTATAGAGAGAACTATATGCAAAATCATATTTTCACCCTGCCCGGTAACTTAATATTACAGTTGAAATTTTCCCAAGGAGTGACAGCATTTTGATCATTGCCCCGAATCCTGTGAGCAACAACAGCTTTGTATAATTCATGGCATTTCTCGTGGGTGGTTTATTGCTCCACTGGCCAGCCATGAGACCAGTGTAAAATTCACTGATGGCATGTGTAGCTGAAATAAGAGAAAGGTGAGAAAGGATTACAGTGCAGAGAGTGGAAGCACAATCGCCCATCTCTATAAACACACTTGATTCCTTGGTGATTTCCTTAAGAGAAGAGAGAGAACTACGTACTTTTGTAAAAATTAAAAAAGAAGAGGCAAATTAATTCTCTGGCCTCCTCATATTCAAGTGCCTTGGAAAGATTCATGATCATCTCTTTAAATACGCAAACCATTTAAATGTGTGTACAAGATAGCAAATGGGCCATTTAATTTGAAAAATGGAGAGACGTTAAAAAGCGTTCATTGCCTTTTGCCTAAGGGTACGATGTCCTTGATTAACATGCAAACTAATGGGAAAAGAATGTAATGCTTACTTGTTTCTTTTTTCCTTCTGAGCACTAACACCATTCAAGCTGGCCATTAAGAGTAAATACACATACACACACACACACACACACACACGAGTCTATGTGTGATAGCAATGTTTCTTTATAACCAACCAGCCTCAGGAAATTATTAATGAGGGGTTAGGAGGTTACACCGCAGCTAAGCCCAGAAAAATGTCTGTGTTAGAACTAACCACCTATTCAGAAAGGAGTAGAATTGTTTGGAGAGGGTGGGCAGTTGGAAAAGGAATTCCTTTTTAGCAAAGACATTTTCCTGTACTTTGTGAAGCCAGAATACAATGAGTCATTGACACTTCACATTTCCTAACTCTCCATTACTAGAATTATGGAAATCAAGGGTAGCACACACAGGACACTAAAGCAGAGTGACTCTATCACAAAACTCTACCAATGTTGAAAAGCAATGATAAATTCCTAGATGACTATAAATTTGAAAATACTTGGTAAAATGCAAAAAGAAAAAATGAATTAAGATTCACAAAACTAACAAAAGTAAAATGTCAATCTGTCATTATAACAAGTGAAATCAAAAGGTCATTTCTGTTTAAACTTTACAAATTCACTTACTGGTTTTTGTTTGTTTGTTCATTCAATTTATGAAGCACCTGCCATATCTTGGCCTAGGAAATATGATTACACTCTAAACAAGGAGATGTAGTTCTCTTAAAGCTCACTAGAAGTTTATGATTAGAAGGTGATATGCATCATGCATCATTTATTCTTCCAACAAACTGAGTAACTACTGCCTACCAAGGAACTTGCTAGGTGCTAGATATAAAATAGTAAAAGTAGAGGGGGTGGGGAACCTTCCTCTATTCACAAAAAAAAATCTCAGTCCTTGCAGGGCTAGCTTCATAGAGCAAATTTTTTTTTCTAAAAAATGTATTGGTAACTGATACAAGGGATTTTAAGCAATGCACAAGTGCAGGGTGGGTGGCAGGGAGAAAAAGGGGATTGTGAGAGTAAATAATAAAGCTTGGAGTACGTAGGGAGCACTAGATCAGATTGTGATTGCACGACTCATCTCAAAGGCAATTTAACCATGGGGCGGGGGGAAGCTCTAAAATTGATGATGTAATGATTGTACAATCCTCTTTGTTATGATTTAAGGATTGAATTAGTGAAGTATATAATATGTAAGTTATGTGTGCAAAAAAACTTGGCATAAAAAGACACTGAAGAAAAAAAGTATTACTAAATTTAATAGTTGCATTGTGATATTTCCTTCCGTCTGCAATTGGTATGCACATATACTTAAAAGCAGGTGGCTCAAAACTTCACTCACAATCTACAAGTCAATTGCAAATGCAGTAAGGGTAGATAGCATGGCACTAAAAAAATAGACGTACCCTATCATCAATCTCATCACTTAATTGATATACAATACAGCCAAATCAGATGCAATCTTAGGTGTCAAACACATGTGCAAACAACTGCACTAAGTGCAGCAAAACTGACAAGCTAAGTTATTACTAATTTTTAGACCTTGCTTCTATTCTCTTAAATGCAAGAAATGGTATTAAAATGAGTGGGGGAGCTAGAGCAAGTAAGAAGACAAAAGCTTCTTCAATCACTTTCATATGGAATGGGAGATTTTGACACTACACGCCGACATTCAGCACAAGTCCAGAGTGCACGAACAGTTTCTGAAACATATCGCAGAGGGAAAGTATCCAAACATGAGAAAAGTGCTACCTCCTTGACTGCATCATTTGGCTCTACTGATTTATGTGAGTCAACCTTTTCCCACATAAACTTCATTAAGTCCAAGTACCATTCCACCATGACTGATGGTCACTTAGAGTGTGCTTGAGGCTGGCTGTCAGCAGCTACTGTCCAGCTAGGCATCCCTGGTTCATTCCATTCAGTGCAAGTCATCAGAGTAAACATCAGGTAATGACAAAAAATGTACACAGTTCATTATGTTGTGTTGTGCAATATGGACTTACGCAGTTATGCAAGATACATACACATACACTACACATATAAAGAATTCACAATGTATTTATGAATGTAATTAAGTGTGTTTTGCCTCTTTCTAGTTGGTAGATAATTTTGACTTGATCACTTTATAAGTAGCTCGCGTGCTGAAAAAGTGTGAGCACCCTTGACTTAAAGGGGAAGATTATTATACTGTAGCTATACAAAACAACATTGTTTGTAATCCTCATCAGGAAAAAAAGGAAGTTTGAAATAACTAAGTTATAAAAGTTGTGATTAACTGACTGAGTTTGTCAATGTTTTTGTTTCTTACTAAACAATCTGTCGAAGGGTAGTTTTCTCCTCTAAGATTCCTCATGAAAGAGAAAAAACCAGGGTCCCTGTGTGGTTTGATGTTCAAGACCATTATACTAATTGAAATGGCATATGACCATGAAAAGAAAGCACACCAGCTTCTACATTAAAGTCCACCTTACATTTTGATACAATCATAGCTGGAGCAAGATCTTTCTGAACTTAGCCAGCAACTGAGCCTGGAGAGCCAGACTCCCTCTTGTTGAAAGTTTAAAAAAGTTGGTGTCGGCTGAACTCCAGTGGCATAGTGGTTGTGTGGGGGACTGCGATCCACTGGGTTGGCAGTTCAAATTCAGCAGCAGCTCTCCAGGAGCAAGGCTGGACCTCCTACTCCCACCAGAGGGCAGTGATCCCCCCTCCCCACCCCAAAAAAAGTTGGTGTCTCCTATAGACTAGTGGTCTCTCAGAAGTCCAATGAGAATAAGTGTTGGTGGGTCAGGCAGTGGGCTATTGACCTCAGGTTGGCAGTGTAAACCATCGACTGACTGCTCTATGGGAGAAAAGTGAGGGGGTCCTCTCCCCAGACAGATTTACACCCTCCAAATCTCATAAAGGTTTCTGTGAGTTATAATCGACTAGATGGCCGTGGGTTTGGTTTATTGGGGGAGGTAAAATCCAAGATAGATAGATAGATAGATGATAGATAGATAGATAGATAGATAGATAGATAGATAGATAGATAGATAGATAGATACTCAGCCCTCAACAGGCTTCACATTTCAAGCATAAATTTTATAGGAAAAAAGAAAAACCATCCCCGAGGAATATTATTCTACTTCAAACTTCCCTCCTAAAAATTAGTACAGTGACAACAGTGGTCATATTGTGGGTGTAAGCTATTTTAAAATGTACCCTGACATGAAACACACACACACAAGTATCCTGTTTTTTAAAATATGTGAAAAAATATATGTAAGCAAAGTAATAAACATGTCACATTTTAAAATAGTTAGTGTTTCAAATACTGAAATTTAAAACAAAAAATCCAAAGCTTTTGCTTGATATCTGATTCCTTTAACATCCTCTTTGACCTTAAAAAAGAAGAAGGAATTACAAGGATCTACATATAACCTCTTCCCTGGGGGATGGACAGCAGTGAAAAGAGGCATTGGACAGTGTAAGATATGACACAATAATAATAATTTCTAAAATATCAAGTGTTTGTGAAGGAGGGGGAGTGGGGAGCGAAGGAAAAAAATGAGGAGCTCAATTAGAAAGAAAATATTTTGAGTATGATGATGGCAACAAATGCACTAATGTGCTTGGCACAATGGATGTATGGATGGATTGCGATAAGAGTTGCATGAACCCCAATTTAAAAAAAAAAAAAAAGAGCCGCTCAAGGGCTCCAAGGGCTGACGTAGAAAGAAAATGTTGGGAAATGATGATGGCAACATATGTGGAAATGTTCTTGATAAAATTGATGCATGGATTGTTATAAGAACTGTAAGAGCCCCCAATAAAATAATTTATTTTTTAAAAAGGGACTTTCTGTGAAACATAAGAGAAATCAGGAAACTGTCAGAAACAAAGTATTGCAAATAATTTTGGTGTTACCCTACAGCAGTGGTTCTCAACCTTCCTAATGCTTCGACCCTTTAATATAAAGTTCCCCGTGTTATGATCCCCGACCACAACATTTTTTCTGTTGCTACTTCATAACTGTAATTTTGCTACTGTTATGAATCATAATGCAAATATCTGATAGGCAGGATATATTTTCATTATTATGAATTGAACATAATTAAACCACAGTGATTCATTACTATAATTGTGAAATACATCAATACATCACTATATTGTGAAAATATTTATTTCTAATTACAAATAAATGAAAGTTTGTCTTGAAGATGGTGTCGCATGGTTAATAGTCCTCCCTCCTAGCACTCATGTGCAGGCATATCTGCATGTGGGTGGACCTACCTGGAGACAGATAAAGGAGTGGTGTCTCCATGGTTTCTAAGACGCAGAGAAATGTGTTTTCCGATGGTCTTAAGTGACCCCTGTGAAAGGGTGGTTCAAGTCCCAAAGGGGTCATGACCAACAGGCTGAGAACCACTGCCCTAAAGGATAAGCTAATTAACACCAGTAAATACTGATAACATTACAAGGAGTGTGAAATCTATTCATTACCAAGTCACAGTAGTAGGTATCAGTATTTCTCACTACATTGAAAGTCAAATGGTGATCTGATTGAACTACTAAATTGTTTGATATGTGAATGTGGGTTAAGCACCAATAAAACTGTTAAAAAATAAAAGAAAGTCAAATTGAAAACTGAGAACATTTTGATGAAAGATTATTTTTTCACTGAAATTATTAACAGTACTAAAACTCAATCTATTAAGGTTTTAAGATATGAAATATTATTTAACCTGGTGTCTACTTCAGTACAAAGACCTGAATCACATGCAAATGTGAAAATTAATTTTGTCATCTGGATAAGAATGAAAATAACATAGGCCCAAATATACTAAATGTCCAAGACATTTCCTGATAAATGAGATATCTAAAAACTGGACAATAAATTAATTTAATAATGGAATACAACAGGCCATGGTTGTCTTCAGTCTTCCAGTGCTTGCAACAGCCAAAGAGATTTCGTTGGTATTGTTTATTTTCTTTTTTAAGCACCAAAATGACACACATAACAATCAGTGAATCACCTGAGACCATTTTAAAATCTGTTAGTATAACATATATGTTTAATTCTCCACTAATGCTAAGACAAAGTGTTCTTTGTTCTAATAAACTATTTGAGAAAAATGAAATAAGTTCTTAAATGTGTGACGTTATCCTCTTCTTATTAAAGTAAGGATTTAGGTGGCCAAGTTTGGTTTACTCAAAAGGGGCTTGATGTTAAGATATTTGTTATCCCACAAATGAGAAAGTCTTCCTTCATGTGCAAAAGATTCCACCTTCGGTAACTAACTGTTTTATAACGCTTCCATTCGACACAAGTTATACAGTCATTCTGAAAAAGCAAATAGCCAACCCATTAAAAACCTAGCCATCTGGCTTTCTAATCTTGAGCCACTAATCTAAAGAGGAAATCTGACAGGACCCTGGAACTCTCAGAGATCATTTATAGTAAATTCACACTCAAATGTCATATCCACCAACAGATGTGAAGTGCTATTTTACAGAAAACTTATTTCCAACAATGCCATTTTATTTTTATACTGTCATTTTTAAACTTAGCTTACTGCACAAGTGCAATCTACCTATTGTTGTTTAACTCTATTGTACCATATTTTAAGATTCATTTTAAAGTAGTATATTTTAAACTCGTGGTCTTTTTAAAGCAGATGAAACAATGCTCCTAAAATGTTATTGTTCTTAAAAACTAGATGGTTGTTTTTTCTTTCCAATCACCAGAAAGGCATAAAATGTCTTCTTTCCAAAAGTATGTGTGTGCTTTATTCCAAAGAGGTAAAATTCTGTTTCTCCAATAACTTACATAAGCCATAGCTGTAAAGAACCAGAAATAACCTTTTTAAGTAGTCAGTCCATAGTCACGATCAATAATCACTACTCTCTCCCTCCTTGCTCTCAAGTCCAGTCTAGACACTAAGAATATAGGTCACTCACAAAGTGTGTGATAACACAAAGTCAGGATTCCTCTCTGCCACGTGTCATTCCTTCTATTTCTGGCTAACTTAAAAAAAAATGAATGTAAGTGAAGACAATTCACTCTCCCTCATACAGAAATAAAATGAATCTAAAAGGAGCCTAATCTCTAACAGGGATCTAAACATTAGCTAGTATTTATTACCTTTAAATTTACTAGGAAGTATGTACATAAACTTGTAGAGAGTGGGTACTATGTTGACATAAATAAGAGAGGATATGGTTTTAATTTGGTTGTGACACCATAAATAGTTGCATACTGAACATGTGCTTACTGCCATAAATTTTGAACTCTCTCCAGGGTCTGCTTCTGTTTTGTCCCCAAGCCAACACTAAGGACTACTTGCCCATAATTTCATATGATCAGAGCTGTGAAAATCAACTTTATTTCCAGGGAAGAAAAAAAAATTCTTTGATTTTTTTAAAAGAATGACTTTTAATAATTTTTACCTTTAATGAGTTAAATCACAGTTGTCAATCTCAAACACCAAAGGGGGAGTAGGAAAAGAAAGAATAAATAGAAGGAAAAAATAATTCAAAATAAAACAAAACAAAACAAATGATGTAGTAGAGATATTAAAACTGGATTTTCAACAAGCATGCTCTTCTTTAGAATAAAGCCATTGCATAAAATTTGATCATAAACCCCTGACTAAAAATATTTTTCCTGGAAATGATGCATTTCATGTCTTGATGAGGAAATAACATTTTAAGCAGTCATCATTATAATTTTGGCAGTAAGATTCTTTGTACAATCATTTTTTCCATCTAAGCAGGAAGATCAAGAGGCCCTTTTGTGTATGCCCTTTTAGTTCCTCAAAATGTACGCAGACATTAGCTGCTAACCTCAGTTGTGAAATAAGGCATATGACTGTTAGATCCTACCGATCCTTTATGATAGCAGATGCGAACACTTCAACAGAGCAGGCTGCATTCATCGAAGTAGGCTGCCTTCACTTCCCTTAAAAGACCTTCCATCAGTGGGCAATGAGCAAAAGATATTCAACATGTTACTCTCTGATGTGGAAAAAAGTGGTTGACATGGGAAATAAAAATATAATAAGAATCTGAGGGAGAAAAAGGATAATGTCTGCATTGTTATGGAGTCAGAGAAGGCCCTTACGTCAGACTGTGAGGACGTTTTGTAGATGGAGAGTTAGTCAAGCTGGGTCTGAAATAGGTTTTGAGATGAGAAAAGGAGGGCTGAGCCCTGATGGTGTAATGGTTGTGCGCGGCACTGCGGCCCACTGGGGTGGAGGTTCAATTCCGGCTCCCAGGAGCAAAGGCTGGGCCTCCTACTCCCACCACCTGAGGGCAGTGATGCCTTAAAAAAAAAAAAAAAGAGAGATGATACTGACCCTTTCCCTCCTCCCCCTGGCACTAGTTTGTCCCAAAGTCCTAACTTTTCAGACCTTCTTAATTATGCTGATGCAGCTTCTTGGAAAGTGAAAACCAAGGAAACAAAAAGTCCTGAATATTCAGTACATCCTCACTGACCTGATATGAGTCTAAGAATATAGGAAGGAGCCCCAAGGAGAACCACACCAGCACTGAGATGCTTCCAGCACTACTGGATCCACAAGACTTTCCACCCATAAGTCTGTGATCTTCCTGCATTTATCATCATTGCATGACTGCATGAGTCTAAAGAAGAATTCATGGACTAGTATTGACATATGGGGTAATTTCAGACTTATAGACTTGGTCTGTATTGGGCTGGGATGTTTTCTTAGTGAATAATTACTCTTTGATATAAAGTTCTCTCTTACACATAAAAAAAAACAGAAAACGCATTAGGTGCATATTACACAGTAATGTCAAAACACAGTGCTAACAACACAGAGACTTTCGCAATTAACAATTTTTTTTTCAGCCAGAATTCCAATCAGACTGTGCTTATATATGCTATGTTTTCTGCATAGAACTCCTCCTCTAGGTAATTCTTTTTACCTTTCAAGGCTCAACTTAAATGACAGCTTCCGGAGAAGCTTTTCCTGACTTGGAAACACAACATCCTTTAAGGTTTCTATGAGCCAGTGAAACCGGATTTAGCCTTCTAAAGTGTCTCGAGCGTATCACAATCCACAGACAACGAACAACAAATACAAAGAGTAACAGCATTCTGCTTACAAATTTTCAGAGTATGACACAGTAAATAGAATATAAATGCGTGATGCTTATGGAACTGAATTGACCCATCTGTTAGGAGTATTTCTAACAATGATCAGGAAATTAGGGATGTTGGCTACTAGACAATGACCATCCAAGGGAACATGGCTGCTGTTGGAGACACTTGGCTCACCAAGGCTCAGTGTGGACTCCAAAGCAACTGATTGGCTTTGCTTTGTGGTTCATTTGAGGTTTCTTCCTTTTTGATGTTGCGTTTTGATGGTGAGCGGAGATCAGCTTTCTAGAAAGCTTTTTATTAAAATCATGAAGGCAGAGTGCATGCCAGACCGTGAAAACACCAGAATCAGCTTTTACCAAAGTGTGGTCATCAGTTCAGTAGATAATGTCACCTGAGGGCTTGTCAAGATGCAGCATATTAGGATCCACTCAAACTTACTAAGGAAAAATCTGCATTTTATAAAAATCCCACAGATATCTGTGTACATTTATTTTTGACAAAAAATTTGTCCCAGCTTAATAGGGGTATGTATGACCAAGGTTATATTTTAAGAAAATTATTCATCCTCAGTTTATTATATACAATTGGTAGGACTGTTGGAGGGTACTGAGAAAGCCTACAATAAAAGAATACAGATATTTTCGTCAGTTTGTTGCTGTTACAGTCAGGTTCATTTGAGCTGGTTCTGATCAAACCAATCCTATGCAGTGGTGTCTTTGAGTCCACAATGTCAATTCCTCTTTTTGAGGCTCTTTCTCGGTTTTTTGCCCACGCTCCACTTCACCAGGCACAGTGCCCTTCTGAAGAGACTACTCCCTCCAGATCAAATGTCCAAAGTACATAAGATAAAGGAAGTCTCATCAATTTGTGTCAAGCCACATCTGCAAATAAAGGTCTGGAAAGCTTTACTCCATCCCCACCGTTAAGGTCAACTCTATTGTAACAAGGCAGCTTTTCCCTGTGGTGTTTTCAGTGCCATCCGAGATAGTTAAGTTTATTGTGTCAACCTGGCTGAAAAACACATGTGGAATTAATTGAAGAGCAGAGAGATAAATGACATGACCTGGTGAGCCTCGCCTTTCTGCTTCTCTTGACTCTTGCTCTCTGAGGGTCGGACCTTAGCTGGCAAGGCTTACTTCTGAGGAGAGCTGCCTGAGCAGTCGCATGGCTTAACGGTGATGCAGCTTTGGGTGCTGGAGAAGATGTGTGGAGACCCCTGCCAGCATGGAGAGGCTTACACTGGCACTGAGTTAAAAGACCTTCTACCCACTGGCCTCTGAACCTTCTACAGTCAGCATCATTGTGTGTGTTTGGGGGTTTCAGGAGGGCTTTGTAGATCAATGTCAGACATACGGGCTAAATTGGACTTATGGGCTCAGAATGAAAGGGGTTGGGATGCTTTCTCAATGTACATGTACCCTTTATATAAAACTCTCTTATACATATCTGAGTTTTTGTGAATTTGCTTCCCTAGTTTACCCAGATTAACACACCATCCGAACTGAGTGGCTCATCTTCTGGCACCACGTCCAATGATATCCCACTGCACACATATGGTTTTACTGTTGAGTTTTGTTTGTTTGCTTTTAGAAATAAATAGCAGGGACCTGCTTCCTACTCAAGAAGCTCCACTGACACCTATCAGGCTGGAACCAGTAGCGTCCAGCACGACAACACACCAGCCGCCCTGGTACACCACACTGCCAGGAGAATGGCGGCTGGCTCAGTGTAAACTCTAGGTAATCGGGCTTGGGATGATGGAAGCAAGAATGCAGAACTGAAGAATGTCATTGTTTTACTCAAAACTAGAAATATGAATTCCTTATATGGATAATGACAGTGTGCGGCTTTAATCTATTACACATTTTCATAATTGTGAAAGAATTAAATGTTATTTATGTAAACTAAAAACCATTAGATGTATTTTCCTACTTCGATCACTAACCACAAGTTCAACAATGGTGTATAGGGGAACTTAGAAGCAAATGTACAAAGAAGGAAATCTGACTCGGAGTGACCCTGTGCAGGTCAAAGTGGAACTGTGCCCAGTACGGTTTCAAGTGGCTAATTGATTTTTCTTCAGAAGTGTTTCTGGGTGTATTCGGCTTCCAACCTTTCGGTTAGAAGTAGCTTGCTGTACCACTCAAGAACTCTGTGTGTGTGTGTGTGTGTGTGTGCGCGCGCGCGCGTTAGGATGTTAGAATCAGACTGAGCTGCCAATGAGATAGGTAACAAAATACCAATGTGATAGTGGGGGTACCCTTCTGTTGTAGGGTACCAAAGAAACGGTCAATTTTTCCCTTGATCCTTTTAGACACATGAAGTATAATGCACTCCCCCTTTTTCCACTTGAGTCTGCAAGTTAGTTGCAGGCCTGTTAGGGAATAGGGGAAGATGAAAGACTATCAGCAATAGAATTTCAATTACTCTAAAAGACTGAATATTCTTCCTTATAAATCAAAATAATCTGTGTATCAGAAGTGATTTGAGAACTCTGTATCACTTAAGAGTAAGCTGAAAGTCATAGTCTCACAGGAGTATTTATTTTATGATGAGATTTCCCCTACTCAAAAAAATTCAGGCACAACAAAAATAGAGACAGAGTTAGTTTGCTATGGCCAAGTCTTGTTTAAACAATAGATTGTTTCCATGCTCATGTCACCAATCATTACAGAAACATGAAGATAAACATAAAGTTCCTCCATGACTCAGCATACACACCCTATTCTGTAAATATGGACTGAGTTCTGTATACCAAGGTGATTTCTTCAGTTGAGCAAACAGCACTCTAACTTAAACCCATCCCAATCTAATTCTGTGTGATTTTTGTTACTATGGATTTAATTCTAAGGTATGAAGACCATAGAATGACAGAATGAAAACTGTGCTGAGTCATGCATCACCTTCATAATTATTGATACATGGGAGATATTATGAGACAACTCCATAAATCTATCTCATTGAGGGGTCCCATCATTTTGACTGGGACTTTACCAAAAATTATGTGCTATATTCTACTATGTGCCAAAGGCTCATCATCACTTCTAAGGATCGTCCAGTAGCTGTATTAAAAACCTGTGCTGTGCTGTGTTTACAGCAGATGTCAGAATTTCCATAACAGATTTATATAGGCTTACAAATGCATTCTCCTCTCTTGTTTGATGTCTAAGGACACACTAGTGGAGATATAAGAAGCAGAAAGATAAAAATAAGGGTCAGTAAGATGGTCATTTAACTTGAATCTTCAAGCCTCTTTCTTTATACGCTGAAAATGGAACTTTGTATAGTATTTGAAAAGCAAAGAAATGGTTCATCTGTAAATAAAGTCCATCTCACTGATGATACACAATGGAACAGAATATAACAGTTTCTTAAAGTGTCCATAATTGCAAATCTTTCAAAAGCAGATTGCCTCATATTTCTATCTACAGAACAGCTGATGAGTTTGAACTTCTAACCTTGCAGTTAGCCACCCGATGTTTACCACAATGTCAAGGAGAAAGTGAGGTTTATAGTGAGATATGTCACTTAGCATATTATTTTGCATAAAACTTCCCTTACAACTACATCAAATTCCAACTTCTACCACTGTATTCATGAATCTTCCCTGTCTACTGATGCCAGTCTTTCCTCTATCTTCACATGCCAAAATGCACCAAATCAGTATGTACCTTAGTTCAGCTTGTCTTTAAAGTAAAGGTACAAACAGAAGAGATACTAAAATCATCATTTCAGCATCGTATTCAACACCACTTCTAGGGACTCACTACTAAATTGCCCATGCACCTTCTTTTGTAACCACCCCCCCTTTCCTGGGTCATTTCCTGCAAAATACAAAAAAAAATATCATATACAATCTGTTCTTTTTGCAATAGTTTTTATTGGTTGTCTAATGGCAACATTTCAAATGTGCTCCATCAGCAACTATTCAAGAGACAACGAAGTTTCATGTCTTGTTACATTTCAACATTTTCCCTTTCGTCTGAACCCCCCTCCCAAAAGCAAAGAAACAAGTGTATTACACACACATACCCATTATTTTCTTCCAATCTGTAACTACATCGAATGCTTCTTCCCTTGATCTCCAAGACTTTCCTAGAAAGTCATAAAATCTGTTTTTTTATGGTTTTTACTTCCTCTTTACTTCACTTTCCTCTCATTTCTATACCACTGAAGATATTTTGACCCCGAAATTCAATGTTGAAAATCTATAGGTGGTCCATCGGCTCTCATTTTCTTGATTCTCTGTAGTATTGTGTTCTGGGACCCAGTTTTGGAGTGTGTGTGTGTGTGTGTGTGTTTTAATCTCTTTCTTTGTTACTCTTGCTCTCATCCTAGCTGCTCTCTCCTTTCTTGGCATCCTCCTCTACCTACTGTCAGGTTTCTTTTGTGGTTTTTATCTTTTCTAATGCCTCCTCTTCACAGTCCTGCTCTACAAACATGGTGGTTCTTTTTCCTTCCAATTTTATTCTTCATTTTCTGGCAACCTTCCTTCTGTCTCTATCATCTCTGTGCCACCAGAAGATTCATTAATAATCTGACTGGCTGAATGACAGGGGTAAGCAGGCCCATAATGAAATTCCTGATGAGACAACCCCCCCCCCAATAAATCACTCTTCTGTTTATATATCCAAGCCTAAAAATTACATCAATGTTCCTTGGTGGCACAAACATTTAATACAATCCATTGCTAACCACAAGTTTGGACGCTTGAGTCCACCCAGAGGCACTTTAGAAAAATACTTGGAAATCTACTTGCAGTCACTGAAAATTCTATGATGGGGGAAAATAAAAAACTGGGGCACAGCTTTACTCTGACACACAAGGTACACAAGGTGTCATCATGTCTTGGAGTTATATCATGGCTACTGGTTTGACTGGCTTATGTAATCAGGATTCTCCATGTGTGTCTCCACTTCCTATGGATAACGCACTAAATATATTTCTGAAGTCAAAAGAAGCTACACATTAGCCTGTATAAATCCCCCCGACTTCCTACATCTGCTAGCTCCCTTACTTTTGTAAAGCCCAGTAACTCTGCCTTACACTTGACGCTGTGCAAGTGTGCAAGTGGGGGCCATTTTTCCGCGTCCCTTTTTCAATGTATACCTCTGCTTAACAACTTTCTCTAACCCTCTTCTAATGGGTTCATCTACAAATAATCTTACCTTTCTTTAAATCCTCTCCAACTATGACATCATTTTTTAGTCTATATTATACAGGTATCCACTGCTGTGAGTCTTATCTCCCTTTTGTATAATGGTTTGGGGGTACCTACTAGATCTAATGCAAAATCACACCTTCATGATGCCTCAGAGTTTCAGGCAGCAGTAGTGTCACTCTGTGGAGTACACCTCAGCTCTGTTTTCATTTAGGTAGCTATGCTAACCTCTGTAAAAGGAGTGTTTTTATAAAAGGGGTGATTGGTTGTGTTAGGCACAAAAATGTAAAGGCATTGTTTTCAAGATCACAGTCAAAGGCAGGCAGATCTAGATTTCCTTCTACACTTGAGATCATCTAGCCCTAAGTTACTTTTTTTTTTTTAGGAGGATTAGGAGGAAATAGCTAGCAAGTCACACATTACACAGAAACTATAATATCCACCATTGTCCCTTGTTTTTATGCCTGTGGACTTGGAGCAGTTATTTCCACAGCCAAACTTCCTGCAGTAACACTTAAAAGATGCCAGCATGGTATGATGCCATCTAAGTTTTTAAAAATTAGAAAGGCTCATTGATTTTTACGAAGGGTTTCTTACACAATCGTTTCCTTTAAGGCCAATGAGTCGACCACGATCAAGAGAATTTGCAGAGTGAATAAATGTTATGGTATCAACATAGAAAGCCTTTCATTTCCTCTGCTCATTTCAACTTCCAAATTAATTTCTGGCTTCCGTTTCCACTAGTCATCACTACCAATGCGTGGCACTTTCTCTCTCTCTCTCTCTCTCTCTCTCTCTCTCTCTCTCTCTAGCATTTTGGCACAAGCCTCCCGCTGAGTTTTAGAGGAGACAAATTAATATCCCAATGCAATAAAGTGACTTCTCTAAAAAATGAGGCAACTTGGGTTAGGGCCCATTACCTGCGTCTCAAGTAAGAGAAATGAATGTCATACCAAGTTGGCTAGAAGAGCAGTTTTATTGTATGACTCACAGGGCTAGCGTAACTGTAAATCAAAACTGTGGTTGGACTTGTATTATACATAGTTATGATTACGAGTCTGCTCCTGTGAGCCAAAACAGTTATTTTATAATTCGTTTAGCCATGACTAGGTCCAGAAGGAAAACTTCAATTTAATCATCTTATTTTCCTTGAACAGAATCCACTGCTACCAAAAATCAAGTCATTTTATTTTTATAGGTGCATTTCTACATATTTTCCAAAGTTGAATAAATGTTTAAATGTTAATACTGAGATTTTTAAGGAGGTTTTCAAACTGCAGAGGAAACAACAATGGGTTTCCATACACTAAACATGAATAACCAAAAACATTGTAACTTCATTCAAAAGGTCAAATCTGGTTATTATCCTATAAGTTAAAATACAAACCTATGAATTTATGATAAAATCTATTACTTAAACAGTTAGTAAATGATCCAATTTGTTTACATGGCCCTCTAGCTTTTTATGGCCTTTCCATAAAGAAGTTATTATATCTATCCGCTTTATTTGGTTTAAGTGTGTTTGAATGAGCCCTAGAACCACATACTGTTTAAAAAAGGTTCTCCTTACATTGACATGGTCCCATATAACTCAGTACAACCAGGAAATGTTCAGAACAATGTTTGGAGTTTAGAAACACCACACATTCCCACACACCAAAAGTATTTCCTGTGCTTTATGTAGTCTAAAAATTCTGTAGGTACATTAAATAAATCCTGTTCTTCCATTTTTCCAGCAAAGACTGGCATTTGCATTTCTTCCAAAAGATTTGCACTTCTGAGTGCTTGGCTTGCTAGGTTGACCATTCAGAAATGACTGCAAACAAGGATTGCAGTGGAAATGTGAAATCCAGACACCTTAATTGATTTCCTAGGATATAAATGTTAGTTCTAAAAGGAAACCATCTTAAAACAGTTAAATTGGATGCCCAACAGATGTCTCTTAAAAGTTATCCACAGAGATTGAAAATAAAATGTGTGCCATAAGAAAAAACCTTTTATGTTTTTATATGCATTTGGATAATTTCATTCCCAATTTTACATCCTTAATCATGTGTTAAACTTCCAGTCTGAAACTAGTCTTAACAAAACAGTGACGAAGACCACTTTTGAAAGGTTAGCATTTACCAGGTAAGTAGCCAGACTCTTCATCTCTCAATGTGTTGGTAAGATTCTGATGCAGGCACGCCTCCTATTTTGTTTGCATTTATTTTTCCTTTTAAAAGGCAGTTTTTAGTTTATCATACATCACTCTAATATATGCAGTATCATACTCGAAAAGTAAATAAACCAATCAAGCTGATTCTAACTTCCACCAAATATATAGGACAAAATAAAACTGCCCCAGTTTCCAAGGCTGTAAATTCTGACAGAAGCAAAAAGTTTCATTTTTCTTGCATGGAGCAGATGGTGAGTTTAATCCGTGGCAACCATCAGATGATGGCATACTCTCAGATCTATTTCTTGTGTTTTCATATCAAGTCATTTTCAAGTAGAACTCCAGAAGTGGAATTCACTTTTATTTGTAAATAAATCAGTAATAAAATGCATACTATTGTGTCACTGCTACTAATCTATTAGAAAACATGCCCTAATATATTTTTTTAAATCTAAAACATAAACATATTTCCAGCATTATAGATATACTGTTAGTAGACTCAACCACTGGCAGCGAAAAGGGGAATTTATGCTTTATAGACTAGCATGCCTGAAACGTTTTATTTAGTGACATCGGTCTCCATGAGTACTGTAAGAAACATCTGTCCATTGAGTGGGTGACCAGTCCTATGGCATTCAAACACTAGTATGAAAGAATCGTTAAATTATATGCAGAGCTATTTCTTTAAACTATGGACAGTTACTGTGTTTTTCCTGTACTGTTACACATTTTGCACACTGTCATCATGACTTAGGTTTAAAATATAACAAATCAGAAATAAACACTTTGGGCCCTTATTTGTTCCAAACCCATGAGGAAATTCCTGGTAAGGAAATTGAGTCTTCATATTTGTTCACATCTTACTCTCATTTGAAGCACATGTCCCTTCACAGTATACTGAGTTTAATCCTCCTTGGCTGCTATCTAATAAGTAATTACAATATTTTAATGGCTCTCGATTTGTATTTCTAACGTCCTAGACCAGAGGTCTGCAAACTCTCGAGACCGAAGAGCCAATCCTGTCCCTCCTAACAACTTTAAACTCATTCAAGAGCCTTAAATATGTTTTTCCAAACAAATGAAATCACCTTGATCTAAAATAATCATCTTTAAATGTTTTCAATGTGACTTCGGAGTCGCACATTCACACTGAAAGAGCCGCCTAGAGTTCACAAGCCGCAGGTGGTTGATCACTGTTCTAGTCTATGAATGTGTGTGGCCATATATGAGAGACAAACTATGATTGATTCTTCAGTGGAGAAAAAAATGCATATAAATGACTCTTTAAAAGACAGATGTCCTTATAAATGCCCAGCAAAAATAATGGCCAGAAACAATATAAGTACCACATGAATTCATTCAACTTCTGTGGTTAATGATTTACCTTCTCTGTATCGGCTCAAAAGACAGGTGAAATTGTCAGCTGGGCACAGTAAAGTAGATAAGCATAGCTCTCTCTGGTGAAAACAAAACAAATCTCAAAATAGTATCCACTCACAAATAAGGTGTTCCTAGAATGCAAATAATACCCTTCATAAAACAGGATAGCACATCCAACAAGAGAATTCTGCCATTTCAAATTCATAAATCATATACAATATTTCTAAAATTGTATACAAGAGGTAAGAATATATTCCACTAGAGAAATGATGTAGTTCCTCACATGTGAATTAATTCTCCTGGGACCTTGGAATTCCTTGCGTTGAAAGTGTTTAGGCGATTTTCGTTTCTTTGTTTGCTTTGTGTACTGTAACAGCTTCATCACACCAAGTCAGAGTGTTGGAAGCCACCTCCTTTTTATCAGTCTTCTGGAGCCTCACTCAGCCTCCTTGGGCATGCCATCTCTTTTGTGAATGAAGGTGTGAAAATCTCTGTTTACATAAAACAGACAAGATAGAGTGGTATGGACACAGGCTTCCAGTCTCCTAGTGAAACTAAGCTCTGCAGCCTACCCACCCTTCTAACTAGCCCAGAACTTCCCACCATGCCAATGACTGGAAGAAAATTCCAGCAAGAAGTGGTCACTACACACGCCAAAGCAAAATCCAGCTACCGCATGCCTGCTTATAAAATAACCACAAATCCAAACTTTTAAACACAAACACAATTTTTTTTTTGCTATGTGTATATAAAGGGCAAGTGCTGTGGGAAGCACACACTGCACATCAGGGATTTGAGATACCCACTCAAAAAATATTCCCATATTTTCCCCTGCCTCTACTCCTGCAATCCTGACTCTCGTATATCCAGCATGATATGCCCTTTCATGTGTGACATTCCTTTGTTAAGGCTGTCCCCTCTGCCTGGAATGTTTTCTTCCCCACCCCACCCCCACACCCAATCCCACTTTCAAATATCACCTCCTCTGTGGAACTCTCCTCCTCTCAGCTTTACCCAGCAGAAGTGACTACGTTTTAAATCCATAGAGAATGTCTGAAGTGAAATAAAACATTCTGTGTTCCCTTCGCACGTTGAGCACAAAACAAACAGGCCGTGAGATCAATGTCAGACCTGACATCCCTCTCGGACACAGGGCTTATTCTTCTTTGTGTACCTAGCACCTAGTCCAGAGGTTAGCAAAGAGCAGATGCTCATAAATTTTTCTTGAATAAAAACAATGTTCTAATAAAACATTAGACCATTTAACTTACAAAAGAAGAGGCCCGTGGCTTCTAGTCCTGGCTTGGAATCAGACTTAGGCCCAACCATTTACCAGCTGGGGACCCTGGCTACGTTTCTTTGCAAGTGAAACCTTGCTGTTTTTCCTAGTACCTCATGGGGATTTTATAAAGATAAACTCATACCTTCTGTACCACCGAGCACAGTGTAGCACTCCTCAAAGTGCTGCCATTACTAAAGCACCATGAAAAAGAGCAACTTACCCAGTCATGTAGAACCATCCTCCTCCACCGCCCCCACCCAGCATTGCATGAATAACCCCAGGACTTCCCACACATGGCCGCCTTGTAGCTCTCTGCACTCTTCATGAACATGCCTGCTGCCTGTTTGGGAGGGCTGGCGATCCTCAAAGAATCCAGGTCTCCAGTTTACCTCTACCTTTTTCCCCCTACAACAGCCTAACACACACGTACATTGATTGTGAAATGGCCCCTTTTCTGTGAAGCAAAGAAGCCCTGGCAATGCCCCGGATTAACCACTTGACTGCTAACTGCAAGGACAGTGGCACTAACCCATCGTTGGGACTAAGACTTGGTGATCTGCTTCCATAAAGATTACAGTCAAGAAAGCCCTATCTGGCAATTAAGTGCTGTCCCAGAGGGTGGTCAATACATGGAACTACTATTCAACAGTAGAAAATTCAAGTTGAAAATGGCCTAGCGGGAAAATACAAGAGGAATTAGCAGAACACCATGGACTGCAAAATTAGTGAAGCTAGTCCAGTGACGGAGCACGGTTCTGAAACATGGCAACAGAGCGAATGGGCCTGAAGACGGTATAGGTCAACTAATGTAAAGTCAGCTAACAGATGAAACTATGTGAAACTATTTGACATGGACACGAGAGCAATGAGTTGATTTGTTGGGAGGCAAGTCATTCACGTCTGCAGCCATGACTTCTTATTTGATGATCTTTTCACTAGAAGGGAAAATTGAACTTTTGAAGAGAAAAACCTATAGGATACAATGAAAATCAAAATTAAAGACAATTCTTAAATCAATTTCAAAAGAATAAAATCCAGTGATTCCCAGGTCCACTAAGCCATGCACATTTACATATATTTAAGTTATTTAAGTGGTGCTTTTAAGGAGCCCTGGTGGTATGATCGTGTAAGCTTTGGACTGTTAACCTGAAGGTTAGAGGTTCAAATCTCTGTATAGAGGGTAAAGGAGGAAGCTGGTTAATTCTTCTTCATTTTAACAGAGTCAGATATGTTATATAGGCTTGCTATGACTTGAAATTGGTGCAATGGAAGCAGGTGGCAGCTTTCACCAATGAGAATGCTCTTAATTAAAATATTAGAAATTATTAAAAATAATCATTGTGCAACCAAACATTCTATTCATCACTATTCCCTTCATCATCAATTATTAAACTGAGATATTAAAATAAATGTCATCCATCTACAGACCTGCTACATCTAATGCAAATATTGGTAGCAGTGTTATACATTCTAAAGCTAAGGGTTTTCAGTTATTTGTCAAGTTGTTATAATTCTGTCCCAATGAAAATATTTATTTACTAGGTGAAAATGTCTGCAAGAAAACCTACACCACTTCAGTAGTTTCTACATAAGCAATTCAATGAAACCAACAACGTTATTCAAGCTGTGTTAGCTATCGTGCAATAATTAGCACAGAGAGGGTCATATCTGACTTCCTCTCGCTTCCCTATTACCAAGCAACAGGATACAGACAAGACTCCACACTCCAACCTTCCTTACCAATTTTGACACTGGTCAACTTGAGTTGGCCAGGATTCTCCCATTACATGATCAAACATAGTACAGTCAACTCCATGGTGGAATCGTCTATGGAATAGTCACATAGTTAATTTTGGTCACAGTCTTGAAAATTGAGGAAGATCTAATGGAGCTATAGCGTGCTCTTAGTGTACATGGACAGAGTGTAGAAGTTAGTCCATTTCTACTTCTGGATCTGGATCCTGCATCTGTTAGATCATCTGTTTCCAGGCACCATCAGCCGACTGTCAACCTTGGATTCATTTGGCCATTATCTAATTCATTCAGCTTGGAATACACAAGCTTTAGACCCACATCCACTTCCTGTGGTCTTTCTGCTTTATCTTTCTACTTCCTGTTTATCAACCCCTGTATCTACCAATGAGGAGAAACTTTAGGCTCACATGCCTATCCTGTAGCCCTAATCTTACCCCTTCAGACTTCTCTGTGTTCCCCAAGCTCAAACAGCAGTTAAATGGAATACAATCTAAGTCCCTGAAAGACACTAAAATTGCCAAAATGAGGTGATGCAAACATAAGAGTGCAAAAGTCTTTAGGAAGAGACAGAAAAGTAGAAACATTGTCTTCAATGTTATAGGCAACAAAACAACAGTTTTGCATTTTGATATTTCTGTGTAACAAAACTTTCATGATTTATAACAATACTTTTTGATGTATTTTTCATATTTTTCCATATTTTTGCCAGTTTAGCTTTTTTCAAATGCTCTCCATGGGGATAGCAATAACATTATTTATGTTGCATAATTATCACTACCAATCAATGGTAGATATCCTTTCACCTTACTCAGAGATTTACCACTTCCCAGGCAACAGTAGTACTACAATACTCATCAGTCAGTTTATCTTTAATGTTTATTTGATGTGATGATTTTGAGGTCATTTCCCTTAGTGTTTCTAAAAATGATATAAGGAAACAAGGGAGCCCCACCTTCCCTTACACATAGAAAGCATGTTATCATCCAAAACATCAAGGGCTGCTTTCACAATAGAATCTGAATTTTGAAACTAAATCACATTTGCCTGATTGTTGCATTAGCGAAACTCTACCAACACATTAGGAGTTTAACACATGTAAGCTCAAGAACCAACTGACAAAGTCTCTTCAACTATCTAAACCCTAGTTTGTACAAAAGTTTTTAAGATTACTCTCTCCTCTCACTTTTTACGCCAGCTTATGTTGATTTGTATCCCCTGTGAGCTTTTGCATTACCAGTTGGCGACACATGAACGATAAAGCACTTCTATTTAGAGATATGATAGTAATTGACCCTTTTCCAATTTTGTTCTATACCACAGAATTGGTACCTTCTTTAGAAAATATACAAGTTTACATAGCAACGGCCCTTGTAGGACAATAATCTTAACCCCTTCAGGGAAACTTACTCAATCTGCTTGTTAATGTACTTTGTAGCACGATATATTTATTGATATTTTCAAGTAGTCTTTTACTAGACCTAGCTATTGCTGCTAGTAAGCATAGTAAACTTACAATGAAAAAACGTCAAATGCGAAACCTGAAACCCAATGGACATTGTCAAAGTTTGTCTGCTCTTTAAACCAACACCACAATCTAATTTACCAACATTATTCTTTCAGCACATTCATAATTATAAGCCATTCCTCACTGCAGGTGCTGGAGCTTGATCAAAGAGCAAGTTCAAGTTCTTAAAATCTTGCAGACTATCATAGTGGGGGTGAGAAGGAGAAGCCATTTTTTTAAAATTCAAACACAAGAATATCAAAGAGGGACAATTGGTATGACATAGTTTAACTTTGGTATGATTTAAAATTTTTTTTAAAAAAACCTTTATTCCATGGAGTTGACTCTGATTCATTTTGACCCTATCAAGCAGAATAAAACTGCCCCTGTGGGTTTCCTAAAGTGTAAATCTTTACAGGAGGAGAAATCCTTGTTTTACTGGTGATTTCAAATGTAGTTAGCAGCTCGATGCATAGGACACTATGCACCAGAGCTCTTTCCTGCCATAATCATGAGAAAATGCTGATCTCGATTACGTATTCAGAAATTAGAAGGAGGAAATCTATTGACTCTAGAGTGGTGGCTCTCAACCTGTGGGTCAAGACCCCTTTGGGAGTCGAATATCTCTTTAACAGAGGTCACCTGATTCATAACAGTAGCAAAATTACAGTTATAAAGTAGTAACAAAAATACGGTTGGGTGGTCACCATAACATGAGGAACTGTATTAAAGCGCTGTGATATTAGGAAGGTTGAAAGCCACAAATGTAGAGGGCAAGAAGGCCCTGGTTGGGTGGTCACCATAACATGAGGAACTGTATTAAAGCGCTGTGATATTAGGAAGGTTGAAAGTCACAAATGTGGAGGGCAAGAAGGCCCTTGCAAGGGCAGTAAACTGGAGGAACACAGATAACCACCTAACGGTTACAATCTCAACCCCAGTATACCATGTCTTACCTGTCTCGAGGAGAGAGAACCAAGGGGCTCAGAAAGGATATCTGTGAGAGCCCCCATTCCTTCTTTATTCTACATCAATGTTTCCCAAAGTGGGTGATACTGCCCCTTTGGGTCCTGGAATGATCCAAGGGGGCTGCAAAAGCAGATGCCTTCATTTTATCTTGCATTATGGGCTTTAAGACAAAATACCTAACTGCCAGGTAGGCTTTGAGATTTTTTTGTTTGGGGTGTGGGTGTTTTTAAAATTCTTTTCTGAAATCCGGTCTGTAGAGCAAATCAGTGTGGGAACCAATGCACTAGGTCCTCCAAGCTATCGAGAGGAGAGAAGAGTTTTAACTCCAATAGAAATTAAGCTGCTCTTATGCTTTACATCAAAACAGCCTGCACACTGGTGGCATGGGGTTGAAGGCATCCTCTGGAGACATTAAGCTGGGCCAGGCATTAGCCATGCAGCTTCTAGACTAACAAACAGTTCAATTGTCCTAAGGAATAAGAAGTTGCTCCTTCCCAACCCTTTATGGTAGGATTACAATATTTTTTCCAACCTACTAAGCTCAGGGTTGATGATCTGAACCCACTCAGCAGGACTGTGAAATGTCTTTACAGCCTGCTTCTGTAAATATGCTTCCTGGCAATTTTGTTTCTGGAAAAATTATAAACAAGCAAGCTCTGTAACACAGGGAGTTGCCATGAGTAGAAAACAATCTGACAGAAAGTGGTTTGGCTGTTGCTGTTGTTATGGTCGTATCAGCACATATCATCTAAGAATCCACCATCAGATACGTTCTTAAGAGACAGAAAAAGAATATTTGAAAAAAATCACAATTATAGGCATTGCTGGAGAACAAACAACATAGAGATTAATTATCAAACAAGTCACATAGGGATAAAAGCAATTATACAGAAATCAACATATGATTATATGACCAAGAATAATAAAGCTGTGTAGCACTAGGGAAGAATAAAAAGGCCAAATAAACCAATTTTTTTTTTCACCAACCAGTGAGGAAAAAAATGATGGAATCAGCCTGTCAAATAGACTATATATTCCCTATGAACTTGTTGACACAGTTAGGTTCCAAAGACCAAGTCTTTAGCCAAAAAAAGCATGATGAGAAAATGGAAGATGGCCACTTCAGATGACATAATGGAGAAGGACTACATAATAACATGACTGACATGCTACCGAAAACTAGGCAAGTTGACATATATCAGTCAGCATCACTTTCACCTTGCACCTAGGTATTCTTCACTGGCAGACTTCACAAAATATGTGGATATACTTTTTTAAAATCAGATACATTGAATAACAAGGTAGTTGCTAAGTGAGAAGTAGGTGTAATATTCTTTTTTTTGGTTAGAAAATGCCATAATGTTCTCTATCAAATTGTGTTAAAACTGGAAAAGAGGTACCATGACTATGCAATCTGAAATATTCTAGTTCTATGGATTTGCTGAGTTTTAAACGAAATGAAAATCCACAAAATCATCATCACTAAAAAGAATCAACTGGATTTACCACACGGGACAGACTGTGTATATATAATTACTCAAGAGGGAAGGCGAGCACCACTACAAACAGACTATTAGACCTGCCCCTGTAATTAGTTCAATTTAGCCCCTGACACAAAATGAAAGATCAATTTTAATATAAACATTAAATAGGATAACCTGTATTTGGAATGCATATATATATATAAGTTGTGTATCTATCATTAACAAAATTAGTCACTCATAATTACTTTCTTCATAATCTCTAATTCCAAAGGATACTGGGACGATAAGGAAGGAAGATTTAAGACTCAAAAGTTCTAGACATAGCTGGAGGAGACAGACATCTGGATCACAGAAAAGAATTTGGGGAGTCACATTATACTTGAAAACAGAAATGGCTTACACGAGATGTTTTACATACCAGGAAATTTTGAAGGCGTCTGATGGGGCAAGAATGAGGTTATTTGCGTCTGTAGAGATTTACAGCCTCTGAAGCCCTCTATTGGGGTCTATCAGTATGAACAGACTCTTCGGCCTTGGCAATAGTCCCAACTGCATACCTTGAACTTCAGTAGAACATTATTTTCTCTATGCCATTTGAATGACTCTCCAGCAAGAGGACAGGCATAGGAAGTGGGCCATGTGATTTACTTTTGACATGGAAAGTGAAATCCATGGGTGGTGGTTAGCCAGAGGCAGAGCAGAGGACAAAAGCATTTTTAATTAAACAAACAATACCAGCTTGACTAGGGACACAAATTTCCCACCACAGATATTGAAAGAAAAGGAAGGCATGGACTATTCCAGCGATGCACAATGCGTTCATAGAAAACAATCAGTAACAAAATTGGACTAAGCAAACAGTAGTGCTTTGAGGATGACAACTACAATTTTCAGTGAGACAAAACTATATGAGAAAAAGAATTTCAGTTTTGGTCTTTCTGTTTTTCGATGGATATTACTGAATACCTTGATTGATTCATTTACTTAACATACATCATTGTGGCATTCATGTAATCCTGTGTCAATTTCAAGATTGGGAGTGTAGAGTTGTCATCTAGTCTGTCAATCTGGAGATGGTCAATGAGATCTCTGCATGAGAAAGGCTTTCTCAGATAATTCTGGGAAATCTGGCTGAATTACCCCCTTGGAGTGAGAGACTTATGACTCAGTCCCTTGGAGACCTCTACAGACAAGACATAAGGTGGACTCCCTGTGAGACATCCCAGCAGAGAAGTCATATGGACTTACCCTGATGTAATCAGACCTTGGAAGCGGGAAAAGCCACTCCTGCCAGTGCTAAGATGCTTGAGAAGCCACAGAAAGGCCTCTGTCCGCGCTGAGATGCTTTTACTGCCACTGGATACACAAGACTCTGCACTCACAGACCTGTGATTGTCCTGGAGTCGTCGTGTGTGCTTTGTGAGTCTGAAGAGGACTTATGGATTGGTATCGTACATATGGGCTAATATCGAACTTATGACCTTGGACTGGATTGTGTTGGGATGATTTCTCAATGTTCCATTCCTCTTATATATAAATCTTTCCCTTATATCCATATGTGTGCTTATGAATTTGTTTCTCTAGTCTACCTGGACTAACACAATCATCTTATGCATCAGAATTCTGTTCCTCTAAAAATGTAAAAATGCAGATAAAGTTTAGGATTTTTATCTACAAAGTTTTGGATTTACTACTACAGAAGTTTCATAACACAAAATAGAAGTCAATATAAAGAAAACGGTGTAAAAATAAGTTTCAGAAAATAAATGAGTTGATGAATTTAAGAATTAAAAAGTCTTAAAAAGTTAATGAATAAAAAGAAATTAAGAAACGCTGATTGAGACATTGCTCAGGAAAACAGTACGTGGGGGGGGGTGGAATTTAGTGTCATATCTTACCACCAATATACCACTATTTAATGTATACTGGTCCAGGAGGACTCCTATAGACTACTGAATGGCCACTAGCGATAAACACCAAGCATTTCAGATTAAATACCAAGAAGAAAAAGTCAGAAGGAAACAAAATGTGACTTTTTTTGTCCATTATTGTGAAAAAGAATATTCATCATTACATAATGTTCTTTGCTTATTCAACTTCTGCAACTCTCCAAAACAGAACAGCGAACCAAAAAGGAAGTTAAAGGAAAAAAAAAAGAAAATCCTATGAACAACAAAAATATATGTCACAAAGGTCGTGCACTAAAACTCACAGACTAACTCACTGGAAAGGTCCATTGGCCCTCAATCAGAGTCTACCAATTCATACGCACTGTTAGAAAATTATAGCTGTTTTCAATGAAGTAGAGTTTAAAAGGAGGTGTGCACATGGTTTTACAAGATGCAAACCCATAAGTGGTGAGAAGAGAAAACTGGTATAGAAAAAAAGACAGAGAGAAATAAACCACAAATGGACACACACATATTATATATATACACACATACATAATATATATACTGCAAATATATATGACATTATTATAAAGATCATTTGCTCCCAAAAGAAATGGTTCCATATGTCACCAAAGCCCCTGAGGAAAAGCACATATGCAAGAAGCGCTGCTCATTAATGATAACCTTGACTAATTGAGATGTATTCCAAACTATCATTCAAAATGGTTAAAGAAAAGAGAAAAATATATTTTGTTTACTCATTAAGGCATTACTCCTCCAACCGTCTTGTGACTTGGGGTTATATGCAATAGAAAAATAAATGTTATGGCATTTTTAAAATGGTATTCTGTTGTATTTAGAGGGGAAAGTTTATACCGCAGACGTGGTTCTCATTTGACAACTTCTATATAAACTGTTCAGGCACATTAACTACATTTTCCACATTTGTCAAGATTTCTTTATTGGCGTTTTGATCCCATGTACAGTATTCTAATTTTCTTTTCATCATGGCTATAAAGCAAGTGCTGACCTTTTCCTCTAATGCAGACATGAGAACATGTTTTATAATGGAACACCATACTCATGAATAACACTCTGCATTTTGTGTGTCAGTATATCATTTTGTTAAAACGTGACCTCAGATCCACTTGTAAGGTCCACACCTGGATGAAGCCTCCCATGAATTTCCTCCTGTGGTAGTTGGAGGACGTTCTCAGACACAGCATTGTAGAGTTGATGATGGCAGATGTAGATCGGTCATAATGTAATATCTTATTACTTGATCTCCCTCTTGACCACTTTAGAGCTGCTTCACGTTACAACATAGAGAGGAAATACAGATGGGTTAAGCCGATGGTGAGTCCCCTCTGGCCAGGAACCAGGGATGTGATTAGCCTTACCAACATTCAGAAAGCGTTGGAGAGTTGATGACGGCAGATGCAATTAGGTTAAAATTCAGCACCTTATCACTGTAGCTCCCCTAGGATCCCATTTGAATTGGTTCTAGTTTTTAATATTTTCTGCTTTACTTTCTACTGTTTTTTTTTTCCCTCACATCACTGCCCTGGTGGGAGTAGGAAGCCCAGCCTTGCTCCTGGAGAGCTGCTGCTGGATTTGAACCATCAGCCCTGTAGGCCGCAGTCCTGCACACAACCACTGCGCCACCAGGGCTCAGCAGTTTTATTCTGTTTTACTTTGCTATTCTTGTTAGATTTGGGGTTACTTTACCTTTTAATGTTTTTCTGTAAAAGAAACCCAGGATAGAATCATCTATGGAGAAAGTAACTATATTAATAGTTCCTTCCTCCTTAAGGGGAGGCTGCGAGGAAATGGGGAGTACAAGAATGGAGAAAATATTCTAAAACAGATTGGGCTGATGATTGTACAAATCTTCTCGACGTACCTGACTGAATAATAGAATTGTATGCTATGTGAATTATATGCAAATAAAACTGTTGGGGAAAACAGATCAGAAGATAGTTTCAGTTCAAGTATCCCAAGGTGATAGCCTCATGTATCCACTAGGCCCAATAGCTCAAGAAGTCTGAGCTTTTTAAGAATTTAGTCAATTCAGTGTTTTTCTCCCATTCTGTCAGGGTCCATCGGCCGTTAAAAAAATCTGCATGATCACTGTTACTACACCTCAGAGGCAACATCCCAAATTGAATGTCCAAGCTATAAATTTCTACCTCAAAAGTGTACACACAGAGATCCTAGCAATTTTCCCCATGTACACAGCAAGCAAAGACCAGGACTCCAGGAAACAAGTCAGTGTTCTTATTTTGTCTCTCTTTTCCTGTAAATGTGGACACCCTTACCTTTTATGTGGATATCAAGGTTGGAAGGACTGTCAAGAATGAAAGACAAAAGGATAGCATAACATGGTAGATAAAGCTATTTATGACACTAAAGCGTTAAGAGCTACAAGACTTTTTTGCTTCCCTGCTAGATGACTGCTTGTTTAACTTCAAGCCTTGAAGATCTCAGACACTGTATTTCAATTTTTTTAAAGATCATTTCATTGGGGGCTCTTACAACTCTTGTTACAATCCCTCTATCAATTGTATCAGACATATTAGTACATATTTTGCCATCATTCTTTTCCATACATTTACTTTCTATTGAACCCTTGGGATCAGCTCCTCTTTTTTACCCCTCCCTCCCCACCCCACCTTTGTGGATCCTTGATAGATTACAGATTGTTATTATTTTCTTTCTTGTTGTTATTTTTTGGGGGGGGGGGCAATCACTGCCTCTGGTGGTCGTGGGCACTACCCACTGCTGCTCCTGAGAGTCACTGCTGGATTTGAACTACCAAGCCCGCAGGTCACAGTCCCGCACTCAACCACTTACGCCACCAGGGCTTTTCATATCTCACACCGACCACTGCCTTCCCTCCCCACTAGTGTCTATTATTCTTACCCCTGGAGGGGTAGTGTGGTTCTATGCCATTCATTTTGATTGGTACCCCCATCCTCCCCACCTCTCCTCCACTTCCCCCAACCTGTTTGGTATCACTATTCCCATTCCTGTTCCTGGGTTCCATGTGTCATGAGCTTTATCTCTGGCCTAAACCTATGTATATGCTCCCATCTAGTCCAGAGTGGGAAGCAGCACTGGTGTCATGATAGTGAGGGGTGAGGAAGCCTAAAGGAACCAGAAGAACATTGTGTGTTTCATCGGTGCTTTACTTTGTCCGAGATGCGTCATCCCTTCCCTGTAACCCCTCTGTAGAGGGATGTTCCACTGTATGCAGAGGGACTTTGGGCCTCTCCCTCTCATTCTTAACAGTATGCTTTTGTTTGTTTGTTTGTTTGCTATGGGTCTTCTGATGCCTGCTCCCTGGTTCCGATGATGCCTCATGATGACACCCACTGGTGTGCTTCTCCCATGTGGGCTTGTTGCTTCACTGTTGCATGGCCGCTTGTTTAACTTCAATCTGGATGCTATGACTCCAGATGCTATATCTTTTATTAGCCAGACACCATCAGCTTTCTTCACCACATTTGCCTATGTACCCAACGTTGCCTTCAGCAATTATGTCAGAAAGATGAGTATCAAACATTGGCACAGTAATAGACAAATCATTCTTACAATGAGGCAAGGTATAAGTAAAGACCCAAAGTCCATCTGCTTCCTTGTTGTATTTACATATATATATACATACATAGACAAGTACACCTACATTTATATATACATAACTATGTTTATAATATATATTTTTTACTTTTTCTTTTCTTTGCCTCACTGTCATCATGTTTACCCATTGTTCAACTCTCAGAAATTCCTCTCAGATATATTTCAATTGATCAAACTTGACCAGCAATGCTACACCGTCTTAAATGTCAATTTTAGAATCTTTGCTATTTCCCATCGCTGTCATTATTGACTCGCTGCTCCCTCTTCTCCCACCTTCTCCCCTTCTACCCCACCCCCACTTCAATGACTCCTTGTGTTTCCTTTTCTTGCCTATCTTAAATAGATGGTCACCAAAAGGAAAAAGAGAAAGGGAAAGACCATACTAATAGTTCCAAGAAGCACACCAGTGTGATCATGGGGTGTATTAGAAATTCAAAAACAGGTAATCAAACTGTCATGAAGGAGCATGGGCCAAGTAGAGTCCTAAAACCCACCTGTAAGACAATTGGGCAGTCCTTCACAGAAGGGTCACATGGAGGAGATGATAAATCTTGGCACTGGCATAAGCATTGATAAAACACAACTATCCTCTAGGTCTTTAATATTTCCTCCCCTTTCTATTATAGTCTTTGGTCTCACTTATCCTGTTAGACCTGTGTATGTTCAGTTACATAATCACGAGTGCTTGATACATGAAAGCCAAGGGGATATCCCTTCTGAAATTGTAATGTGAGTAATGATTCCTTGAGGGTACTGGAAGAGAAGGGAGGGGAGCTGCTGACAGCAATGAAAACTGAATAACTCCACCCATGGGGAACAAATAGCAGAATTGCAAGTGAACAGAAACATTAGATGGTGTAAGATATGTCAAATAATAATACTAAATAATGTAATAATTAAGGTTCCTGGGCATAAGGTGGGCAGGGTAGGGGATAAAGGGAAGCTGATAGCAATGAATTCGAGAAGAAAGAAAATGTTCTGCAACTGATGGTGACAGCAATTATAAAAGTATGCTGATCTAACTGAATTATGATTATAATATCTGTAAGAGCTCCCAGTAAAATCACTAATAAAAATACCAAGAAAAAAGAACTGCAAGTTAATATTAAGTCAAAGTATAGGTAACTTTTTTTTCCAAACAATACTTTTGACAGAATCTTATCATTGGAATCTTATATTGGAATCTTATCATTCCAATATACCCCTTCTTTTCCCATACAGTTCTGTTGTTCACTCCCATCTGGTGGGACTATACAATCGTAAATGCTACCAGCTGCCCGCTTCTTACCTTATTCTCCCCGCCCCTCCCCAATTACAATACCATTAGGAACCTTTATTCCTGTTAGTATCTCTGAAGGGTCATCTATCTTAACTACATGTACCAAGCAATATGAAACGTACAAATGAACATATACAAGTCAGGCGTGAACAACAAAGTATATAACACATGGACCATAATAGTAAGAGTGGGAACTATTAAAGAATTAAAGCAATGGTTCTCAACCTGTGGACCTTGACCCTTTTGGGGGTTGAACCCTGATTTATAACAATAGTAAAATGATAGTTATGAAGTAGCAACAAAAATAATTTTTTGTTTTTTGGCATCACTGCCCTCTGGTGGTGGGAATAGGAGACCCAGCCTTTGCTCCTGGGAGCTGGAATTGAACCTCCATCCCAGTGGGCTGCAGTCCCGCGCACAACCACTACGCCACCGGGGCTCAGCCTCAACAAAAATAATTTTATGGTTGCTTGGGGTGGGGGTCACCACAACATGAGGAACTGGGTGGTGGCATAGGAAAGTTGGGAACCTCTGAACTAAAGGATAGTTATGTGGTTCATCAGTGCCACACCACACCATGGATTTATCCTCCATTCTGTAAAGTCCAGGAAATTATTAATGGGAAAAATGACATTAATCTCCCCAAACTAATTTTGATGCTTCTCTACATGTTCCTGTGTATGTGTATATGTATATATATATATACACACACATATATACTCAGATATAGCAATCAAGTAGAACTTATAGAATCTACTGGGATAACCAGGGAATACTGAAACTGATCAGACCTGAGAATTTGGTAGAGTGGGCACTCTATTACAAACAATGGAATACTCCGGAAGAGAGACTACAAGGGCGAGAGACTTGAATGTGAGTTCCCCTGGTCACAACAGATCAATTTAGACATTGCAGGTTTAGCATTTTGAAGACCTTGACCAAATGACACCGTGCCAATGGCACATTCCATGTGGTATTCTGAGAAGGTTTGTACTTAGAGACTGGGACAACTTTCCACATGGAAATAGCAACAAGACAATAACAAATCAACCGTGACTCAACAGGAAGGCAGCAAAATCAATTTGAGGGAATAGAGCATTTGAAAGCAAACAATGACAACATAAGTTCCAACAAACCTGGTCTCTTTTAAGAGGAGTTTTTCCCTCACCTACCTGGTAGTCTCAAGTCCTGAACTCTCCAGGCAGTAAAATCAACCTGAGCATGTGCAAGAAAATAGCTCTACACTGCCCCCTAGTGCTGACCAGCCCCACTTCTCCTTAAACTACAAATTAAAAGGTGAGTAGTTTCCCTACCTCAAGTGACTTCCTGCTGCCAATGCTCCCAAGAGCTAAACATAGCTCAATGCCTGCCCACAGATTAGAAAACACCGGGCTATTTTTAGCATCATACATCTTAGGGATGAAAATGACCCTGCCCTGAACAACAAGAGAATGCCTGGCTTAATAAACCTCTCCCTCGGGTGTGCACCTACAACTTGTACAAGCCAATGCCTGCAGGAGAACTCTGGAGCCCATTACCAAAGGCTGACGGCATTGGAGTCCCAAAGAGACAAGAGACCTCGAAGAAAGGAACGGTACGGTTGGCAAAGGGAACTGGGGAAGGTGACTGATGCCAGGCATGGGCTTGATAACATAGACTCGTGGTGGAAATTAGACGACGCGTGGGCAGCCAAAAGTAAGGGACAGAAGAAGCAGAGGCTTTTATACATTGTGGTAACTTAGGAAAAGCTTGCCTAGGGAGAAGCAGTATTTTAAACTGGACATTTATTTTACATGAGAAAGAACAAAGCTTGGTCTGATCTGCTTCCTGCCAGGGTACAGCTGGTGCGATGACTCGTTTGATCACTTTCCCCCAGCCCTCTGCTGCTCCTGTGATTCCAGATAGATCCCTAGACTGCCCTTTGATCAGCAGCTCAAGCAGCCCGCAGGTGCCATGTGCCATCACATTAGCAAGTTTTAAGAAACAACCGCCTACACTATTGGCTGATACATGTGATAGTGTCCTGCAGCAGGCACACACCAAATGCAGATAGAGTCGGCATAATCCCAAGAATCATTTCCTTTATCCGACTTTCAGTGCTCAAGAAAATACTGTGTTTTATCTGAAAGGTAAACATGATAGAGAATTCAAATTCAAAGTTGAAGCTTTGAAATGCCCCTTGCCTAAAGAAAAAGTTAGCTTGACTCAGAAACATCCGATTGGGGAGGTTGCTGCCAGTGTTTCCTTCGCCTGGTTAATGAGGTGAGTGGTTCTTGCATTCTGCATCAATGGCATGGAAAGTACTAAAAACCTGTGCATTTCTCCTCACATGGCATTATGAGCCACTGCTTCTTGTAAACAAGATATTTAATATTCTTATTTTAAACAGCCTACAATTACATGGTGGTTTCAGGAGCAGTATAAAATTTCTATTTACAAAGTCTTCTCGAAAATGACTTCATAATAGAAGATCAAGAGAAAAGGAGTTTAGAAACTGAATGATGTAAATCATATGGGGTTCAGAGGCTAAGCAAATTACACACCCTGAAGCTGCCCTGGCTTTATGAAAGGAGCCTTTCTCCAGCTCTGGCAATCCCAGCCCAAGGGAACTTGCATCTGAGAGTTTTCTAAACATTTCAGGTACACTTGAAAGCTGAAAGTAATTCTCATTTCCTATGCAGGATTAAGTCGTTTCCAGAGCACACAAAATAGCAGTCATTCAGTAACCCATACAAAAACACACCGCCAGAAAGGTAAGAACTTCAGAGTACAAAGGCACGTTTAAAATAAAAGTTCAGAGCACAAGAGCAATGGGCTTCCTCATCCCCCTTAAACTGTCCACACCGCCTCTTGACCTCTGTACATCCCATTGACTGTTCAATTGGCGTCTCTCCGTGCAAGTGCCTCCATGAATGCAGTTGCTCCATCCCCACCCCCACCCCACCCCCCACCACCACCCCCCAACACATACATCGGAGTAAAGGCACACACGCCAAGGCTCATTCATTGTGTGTTCCTTTTTAGAGGCAGCAGGGGAACGTCCCACTCCCTGTGGCCGGTCCTAAAACTCCGCGCGTGCAAGGCCACGCACCATCCCTTCCAGAGGGTCCTCACTAACTGCGGCTGCAGAGGCACGCGGGTGGCCCGGCCCCAGCTCGGTGGCGGCTTCTGACATTGCCAACGACACGCAATCTGCACAAGTCCACGCCAAGGCACAGAGAGCGCGTCCTGGGGGGCAGGGAGGCGACTCGATCCAGCAGGCGGGGGTCCATCGCACACCAGCTCACAACGCCAGCGCGAAGCCACGGGGACACGCGGGGGACGAGTGGCGGGGCCGGCGCGGGAGGGGGGCGAGCCTTACCGTTCTGCTCCTTGTTGCTGGCGAAGTGGAATTTGCTGCTCAGGTTGGACTCCGCCTGGGCGCCGCGGGGCTGGCCGGCCAGGGCAGATGTCAGCAGGAGAAGCCCGAAGAGGAGCATTTGGCTGACGGGGGCGCGGGCTGAGGCAGGGCGGGCACTGTCGCGGCGGCGGCGGCGGCGGCGGC